>VZRZ01001725.1:7557-22682 GCA_013398175.1 Climacteris rufus | reverse complement strand
CGCCCCCACCGCCGCCAGGGGGCGGCCGCGCCGCCGCCTTAAAGACACAGCGCCCCGCGCTGGGCCCGGCCCGGCCGGGGGGCCGCGGGGGCCATGGGTGCGCCTTGGGGTTTTGGTTTCCTAGGGAAGAACAGTTTTATGCGGGTACTTATATTTCCTGTTAGTGCTACTTGTTCAGTACATCTTTCATGGAAAAAAGCTTCCAAGTAAATATTAGTCTTCATTGCAAAACCAAGTCTCTTCCTTCTTCCAGCATTTGCAAGTATCTGTAGGGATTAAACAGAGTTTTCAATAACAGCTATTTCTTACTTTCTTTTGGAGGACGCAGAAGGCAGGCAATGAAAGCATGAGCTGGCATTCCAGTTTTTGGGTTGTGCATCCCTAAATACTGATGCAGCTGGTTCTGTGCTTCATTTCAGAGGAAGAATGTTTCAGTCTGAAATACTGTGCTATCTCACAGCACAAGTATGATATTCCCCGTCTTTGTTTTTCTCCTTCATCTGAAACGAACCCCATTTCAGCCTGATGGGTTTTCTCTGTCTCTCCAGGAATGGAAAGCATGGCCTTTACAACAACGATGTCCTTCACAGCGGGGTTGGCAGTACCTGCAATCCTGAACTGAGCTGCAGATGATGCTTCTGTCATGAGGCTTTCTGTGAACCAGCCTTGGAGCCCTGTACAGCGGGAACTGCTCAGCGAGTTCTGCTGACCCACAGAGCCACAACAAATGCAGTTTAATAACTTTAGCAGAGTATTGGAAAAGTGGTAGAAGTATCCATGTGGAGGAAAGAAGGGTGAAAGCCTTAAGAAATATGAAAGGGGTAATTGACTTAGGGAGTTGGCAGAAAGTGTTTCACATTCCTGTCGTTATACACGTGAACAGTGCAGTCATCGTGACCCAAGGGTATATTGGCAACTAGGCAAGGAATGGAAACACCTGCAAACAGCTCATACCAATGGTCATTGAAAATTTATATCGTAGTACTTTTTTTCCATTTGTCGTTGCTTTGAGGAATAAATATCTTTATTTTTTTCTATCTTATTTGCCACTGATATGTTCTAAGCTTTATTTTACAGAACAATTTTATCTTAACAATGTTCACACATTTTTGTGCAGTTTATTAATTAATGTAATTAGAATTAGTAAATGCATTTTCATGACATGATTCCAGCTGCAGCATATTTCCCTGATATTGAAACATTTATGGGAGCATGGTAATTTTGGAAAAATTTGCAACTCAAAAATACAAGACTTTATTGAACATTATCAAATTTACATAAGAATTCTGAAACAAATTGACTTGGGTTTCTGTTATGAAGTGTTTCATTTTTACAACATCAGTGCTTTATTTCAGCTGTCATTTCACTTGACTTTTTTAGACTTTATTAAAATTTGCATCAGTATATTAAGCTCAAAATTTATATTTGTATCAGAATGGAATATGAATATATTGAAACATGAAATTATTGAAGCCAACTTCCTAAATTATTTCTTTCTTAATGTTTTTTCTTTAAGAAATGTCATGGCTTCAGCCCAATCTAAAACACAGTCTGCAGTAACAGAAATATTTATTTATGAACTTCTTTCCAGATGTGGGAGAGCGGGTTTTCGGAGGTGTTGAGAATTCCGAGCTCCTGTGGAAATGAAGCACAGGCACTATAAAGGAAGAATTTGTTTTGCTCCAATATAGACAAACATGAATGACATATGTCAAGGACCAGATTCAGTCTTAGGAAGGAGAAGGCTGGTAAATGCCTTCATTTTAAACTGCATTTTTTGAATCTTAACCCATGAACAACTGCAGATGTGGGAAACACATTTCACCTGGTGTGCCACTGTCCTGCATGCTGCTGTACAATGTTGCTAAATAAATTACAATCCTCTGTTTACATTGCAGAGCTAGTTCAGGCAATGCCAAACATGCGACCACAGGAAGCCCCAGGGTAATGTTTACGCAATTCCTGATGAGGAGCAAGTTGGCTATTCCTGTGACTTTTTGTGGCCCAACTCTGTAAGCTGCAACTCATGAGCTGCTTCATGCTAATTAAAGGGGTGAGGGTTGATTAGGATCTTGAGCCCTCCAGCAATTAGATCTATCTTCCTCTTCATCTTGGCTTCAGCTACAGGCCAAAGCAGGTTTCCCTTGTTTAGCTGGAACCTCTCACACCTTGTCTTCTAACCCTTTCAAAAAATACAGGCGCTCTGACAAGACTGGATATTTGCAATGTGGCACAAGTTAGTGAAATTCCATGGAAATTCATTTCAGAATAATATGAGGCATCTCCACTTAATTAGTTACCAAAGTATATTTTCTCGGTATTTTTTAAATTATTTTTTCAAAACCTGGCAGAAGTCATGATAGGATCTTTTGCAATGAGTGGAAAGAAGGTGGTGAAGTGATTTACACTGCCTGCAGCTTAGGCTTTTTATATTTTATTTGCATATTTTATTATTACAGGACAGATGTTAATCAGCTGCGGATGGGCAGGAGAACAGGCTGAGCCTTCTGTATGAGGACAGGTCTCCCCTTTCTCCAGTCAGTCAGATCATGTGCTAACATGGCACTGCTGGAATGAGGTTTTAGGTAGCAGGGAGCAAGGAAAACCCTGCAGGTGCTGCACTGCAGCTTCTTGGCTTTGAGAGAGACTCAGAGAGTTGTCCAGGTGCTGCACAGCATGTGGAACTTATCATCACCAATGAGGCAGACAGAGAAATGCAGGAGAAGCATGGTGGGCTGCCATTTCCTCAGGTCTCTGCTGTATCTACAACTGATTCATCACTGCAAGATTCATAAAAAGGCCAGATAGAAGTTTTCACAGTGGTTCACTAGAGGATGTGTGTGACTGAAGCTGAGCTTCTACAATTTATGGTTGTTTCTTGCCTAATTTCTGGCAAAACACATAAAGGCAGTCATTGTCTGGAAACTTTTCCAAATGTACTCTGGGCCAGCAGCTTTTAATGATAAATCAGTGAAGGTTAGTCCTGGGGATGAAAGCTCATTTCTGATGTCTGAATTCAAAGGTACCACAGCTAACCCTCACCAAGGGCCACGCGACACCCACACACTGTGGGGTTCCGGTCACAGCTCCCAGCAGGGAGCCCCTCTAGCGCCTGAGGCACCCAGCTGTTCTGCTCTGAAGGACTGGGTGCCCGTGGAGACAGCACAGGACAGGCCTTGCAGCTGGAGGTCAGACAGTCATCGAACAGTCAGCTAAATCGGGTGTTGCTCTTTAGTCCCTCCAAAAACTGCCACTTGTTCTCACCTTCTGCCACGCCCTCCTTCACAACAGCCCATGTGCTTATGTGGCCATGCAAGAACAGAGTAAGGGAGCCAGGAACTGAGCTGGACTAAAACAAAGCCAGAAACTTGACAACAGTATTTAAGTTTTAACATAAACCAATTCCTTAGACTGGATGACCTTTTTTTTCCTACCTGTTTATAGTGGCACGAGGCAGTGAAGAGGTTGGAAGAAGGAAGCCAGGAAGAGAAAGCATCGAGCTGCCTCTTTTGGTGGCAATCCCACTTCACAGCAGCGACAGGGATGTGGAAGGCATGGTTCACTTCTACTCTTTCACTCACCTGACAACCTATGCAATTTATGCTTCAGTATTTTGATTTTATAAAGAAAAGAAGGGTTAGCGAGTACTGGCTGAGGCTCATTATTATTTTTGAGATCTGGTCGAGATCAGAAGAAGGAATTCAGCCAGAAGAGCTCAAAAACCTTCCAAAAGAGGGTAAGGATGCCTGGCAGATAACCAGCCCTGTGTATGCCAATGCAGGGCCATTTAAGCATTCCTGAGTTCTCCCCAGCCCCAATGGAGCTCTGCTGAGGTTGCTACCTGGCACACTGGGAGCACAGCGAGCTCTTCTGTTCCAGTCATGAAAACAGGATAACTATGGGGGTTTTTGAAACTGCAAGGGAACCACCTTAATGAGAAGGTACATCTTGCTTTACATACAGCTCAAAAGGCTTTCTATCCTGAAGTCTGATGAATGTATATGCCACAGGAAAGTGAGAAAGGGTCTGGCTGCCAAGTTTGTTTGCTTGTCATGTAGCACATTGGGGACAGACTCTGTATAAGCTCATAAGCCAAGGAAAACATTTCATCAGTGAGCAGAGAATTTAAAGCCACAAAAAAAACCTATGTGGCCAAGCCAAAATATGACAAAGTCCTTTTCCAGTATAATTATGTCAATAGGAGCAGATTTTTTCAAACTGAATAATTTTTGCCAGTCAAAACCCAAGAGTGGACACAGACTGCAGTGCCCTACATTACTGTAGCTGTCTTGCCTTCTACTATGGCAATAAGCTACATGGAAATAATGCTCATGCAAACTCTTTCAATACAGACACATGGAGATATTGACTTAGGTGATTGTTTCAGCATAGTTAAAATAATTCAAACTTTGTGTGCAAGGAAATCATGAAAGATTGTTCTCTGAAGAATCTGGGTGACCTCACAGTCCATTAAGGTTTGGATTGAGACTTGGCAAAGGGTTAGGCTGCAGGGAGGTTTGCTCCAGCTACAGTTTCATGCTAAGAGAGTTATTCTGCTTCTACCTGTTTGGAATATTTTAAATAGGTAGTTTTAAGTACCTATAACAATTCTGGGAATACCCTTCCAACAAAATGAGCCATCTTACCACAAAAAAAATATATATTTTGCATTGCTATAATTTATTATTTTTTTAAAACAACGCAAATATTTTTTAAATGATGAATGTAAAGAAGACCAACACGGACATATAAATCTTACCTATAAAGTAATATAAAGTGACCTGGACATACATGAATCCTACCACTATTGTCCCATATTTTGCTGGCTTACATTTGTCTTTGCTTCTCATGTTAAGAACATGTTCAAGGTGACCTAAAGAACATGTCCTCATTCTAGTTGTCTTCCACTTCCATGAGTTGTTTGTGGCTACAGTTGAACCTTTTAAACTGCTAAAGCTGAGAAAACAGGAAAGATAGAAGTCCGGTGTGGGCCACACCATCACTTGCACTTTCTTCTCATGCTTATGGCTCCAGTGATTGAAGACCCTTTTCCTGTTTTGTTTAAATGCTTCCTTAGAGTTCACTCACAGTTCACAGGCCATTGTCCTTGCAGATTTTGCACGGTCCCATCAGGAGACACTGGCTTTTTCGCTCTTCGGGAAGGGCAGCAATTTCCATCTTTTCAAAAGCTACCACAATGTGTAGTCTTAAAAGTGCAAAAAGAATAGATGCGGAAAATCATTTCCAAAGCCCAAGCCAGCACTCTTCCAAGGCCAACTAACTATACTGTATTAAAGAAAAAAAAAACCAAACCAAATCCATCTGAAAGAATCCCTAGTATATGAGCAGGTTGCACATCAACACACCTCATTTTTGCCTGTGACACACTCAGAGAAACTCAAGCTTCATCAACAAGGTGGAGAAAAGAGTTTGGAAACAACCCCAATCCTAACCAAAATGAGCTTCCCCTGGACAGACAAGAGTTCTTCTGGACATGCCAGAAATTAACTAAAGCTGCTACTGGGTGATAATCCCATGACACAGCTGTGAAAGCCCTGCTTTGAGTTAGGTGCTGTTCCTCTTGTGTTCACAAACCTTTCATACTTAGGCATCAGTGGTGCACTGACTTGACTCCTATTTACTACTCTATTAGAGGGAGGAATATATACTGTCTTGCTCCACCAGTCATCCCCCAGCCTTGGCTTTTTCCCACTCAGAGTGCATTTTGAAACATTATCTGATCTCCACACTCCATAACCAAAAGAGGCTTTCCTTTCCTTCTTGCTTAAGTACCAGTCTCACATCAAAAGATTAAACTATACATATACATCTCCTCCACGTTACCAACATTCTCTGTCCTGTAACATCCCATTTCTACCTCCTACAACATGTAGCCCTTCTGAAGAAAGAAGATAATGTAGAAAAGAACTGGAAGTTCAGGAGACAAGTTATAGAAAACAGGAGCTAATCATCTGTAGAATAAAAGGAAAAAGGGGAAAAAAACCCAAGACAAACAGCTAGCGCCAAAAAAAGCTGGAATAATTAACTGAGACCATAATTTGGTTATAGCTCTGAGTGTTTACGAGATGCTCAGGCTTGTAAAGTGATATAGTTCATTTAGAATCACAAATTTTCAGACATTTCAGATTGTCTGGATCCTGTAAGACACGTGTAGTTGCATGGATGATAAATTTCATTAATATTTGTTGTATTGCTGTGCTATTAAACTTATCTCACATACTCAGTGCCTGTCAGTCTGTAAATGAAGCTCAGGCAATGATCACATGGGAATGCAGGACATGTTATAATCCCATAGTGTCATCGTGGAGCTGCCTGGACAGGTAGTGCTTCCCAGTCATTTTTCTGACAGCTAAAAGGGATGCTTCCATATACAGGGTCACAGCAAATATTCCTAGTGGTTCTGTTTGTCTCTGAACAAGCCATTTCTGTGCTTCATGTTAATATACCACATATACAAGAGGAGCCTTTAGAGTTGAACATACAATGCCAATGCTGTCCTTTGGGATTTTCCCTTCTCTCAGAGCTTCCGGAGAGGGGAAGGAATGTTAGTTACTGATGAAGCCTGATTGTCTTGAGCCTCAGTTTTCTGGTGTGACCTCTGAAGATAACTTTTCACATAGATGAAAAATTTGTCATAACCTGTGCCTATGAAGATTCCCATTGTTTGATAAGCGGTGAGTTAACATTGCACCTTTTCCCTTCATCAGAACCCAATTTCCATTACTTGAGTGCCAACTGTCCCATTACATATAGAAGCTCAATGTCTAAAGGAGATCTATGTACTTTTTTTTTTTTTATTTTTGCAATTAATACAGGTACATACACACTCCCTCTTTTATTTATTTGGGTAAACAATCTAAACAAATCAGATGGAGGACAATTTAGAAGAATGTTCTTCTTGAACCCTCAGCACTTTGTGTAGTGGTTATTTCTGCTCCATTTGCACCAAGCCAATGAAGTGGGATTCTTTCTCACATGGAGGCCTGCCAGGAGAAATCAGAGAGGGTGAGGAACACCCTAAACCAGAGGAAAGCACTCCTGCCACCATTTCGACAGCAGAGGCCTCACAATGTGCCAAGGAGCTGTCATAAAAGTGTTTTAAGCACTCAAGTAATTTTTCAGCTACTTGGACTATAGAGTTCTCTCTAGAAAATGGTTTCATAAGCCAGAGAATTAGAAGTTAGCTCAGATGTCTTGAGTGGAAAGTTGATAGTGGTTTCAGGTGAGATTTTGGCTACTCTGCAATAACAAAAAAAAGCTGCCAGAGGAAATGAACACAATTTGTAGGACATCTTCAGAAGATGAGGAAGCCTGGATTGGGGTGGGGGAGAATAACAGGCATGTGGGTCTCATCTACTCAGTTTTGAGAGAATTCAAACCTGAACTCTTCTTTGCTAATCATCCCCACTTGCTATCAAAGACAATAGCTCCAAAAGACTGGCTCACCATCACAGCTGGGGAAAAGAGAACTTCCAGATATCACAGACTTTTCTACAGTGACAAAACTCTTGTGTGGCTGGCTAACATTGGTGTTTTTTGGGGGGCCTTATTTGTGCAGATTTCCAGAGAAGGCGCATCTATACCTTCTGTTCTGCTGTTCTTTATGATCCTCCTGGGTTAGTGTGGCTGCTCTCACCCACCAGTCCAGTGCTGGCTAACCAAGTCTCTAAGCATTTTCACTGTGTGAAGCCACTCCAGAAAATGTCAGGCTGCCTGACTTCACCAAGCTAAAGATTTTCCCCTGCTTTAGAGGCTGTTTTGCCAGAGCACATAGAACTAGAACTTCAAAAATGTGCAACAACCTGAGAATTACCGTGTCTAGCTAGTGAAAAAAGTGACAGAACGGAAGACAAAAAATCTTGAAATTGTAACCTTTGCTTCAACATCCAAATCAGGATAGGTTTTAGTTTGTGTCACAATCCATTGCAACATCATCATTAATGCATTGGATTCACTAGGGAAACACTTTAGCTGGTAACAGTTACCCAGAGTAGTAAAAACTCATTGGGAACAAGCACTGCACTACGTAGAGGCATCCATTATTTTGGAAGGGAGGTGCTCCAAGTCCTATTAAACAAAGCAGTGTAGAAACGCACCCACAGTGACGAGCTTCTTTGTGAGGAGATGGTGTTTGGATGCACTTTAACTTGTTACAGTGTCATAGCAGCATATTTCTTTACCTTCCCAGTACCTTCATATTGTTATGATGACTATGTTTACACTCTGTTGGTGAAAGGCAAACCGAGCATCCATTTGTGTGGAAAAGCGGACATTTCCCCCCTGTAAGGATGCCAACAAATGTGGTAGGAAGTGTGCTAAGCTGGAGGCATTTAAATATTCCCTTGGAATCATACAACAGAGTATGATGTAGGCATTACTGAAATTTAATTTCATGTAGTTAAGAGCAGCAGCTTAAAAATTCTGCACAGTAAGAAACAAATACGTAATGCCTTTTGTTTTAAAGATTTGCAAATACTGCTTAATGTGCTTTTGTTAAATGAAATGCAAATACTTACTTACTAATAAATTATTGAAATTTTCCCTTTGAGAGTAACCATCCATTGCTGTTAACATCCCCATTCAAATGCTCAAGTCATTCTGTGTCTCTGCTGATTTCTGGTACAGACCTCTAGCATGATGTTCAGAAAAAGGCAAATTCAGGTACAGGCTAGGTGAGAATTTAAAAGCTTCACAACTGCAGTGTGAAGGCTTTTATCTTTCACCAAACAACAGGACAAGAACAGAAGCACTCCATACAGATGATGATGATGATGATTTACTTCCAAGTGATGACATTTGTATGAAAGCCTCCCCTCTCACGCCATCCTCTCAGTTGAGCTGACAGTGCACTTGTGGGGATGGAGCTGACATCGAGCACTTCAGTGAGTAACGAGGTGCTCAACAGGTCTGGCACTGGATAAACCATTGGGTACTTCTGTCATTCAGCCTACCTCTGACAGCGATTTCCCATTGCCTCAGACAAGTTCTGTTTTTTTACAATCTATGCAGACATTTCTGTGACTAAGAACATATCAGCCTTCACACTATATGTGTGGATGTCTTACACATATGCCTCTTGCAGTACCTTTTAGATGTTAGTAACTATGGGCTAATTCCTAAGCTCTAACAGAACACGGGGAAGAGGTTCCTAAAAGACACACACATAAACTTTTTTTTTTAATGAAAGGTTAGATTCTGCAAATTGTAAACAATATGCTGTCTACTTCTTCCAGACCTCCATCTTGATCTATGCAAAAGAGTTGGGATCCTCTGAACTTGGGAAAAGGCCTGATCTGAATGGAGTTATTTCACTATTTGTTTAGTAAACGAAAGTGATGTTTCTGGATAATCTAAATACAGCTATTTACTACTGCATACAGTTTAGAGTCTAAAGCAAGATAGGTGCAGCCTGTAAACTGGGAATCTCAGAAGAGACAACAACTAAATCACTTGAAAATAATTCTATGGTATTACTGACTTGCTTCACATAAGCACCACTGAAGGTGGCATAACTAGTGGAATTTTTTTTTACAAAATCCCTCCTCTTGTGAGAATGGAGCTGAGATGACAGATGTTTATCTTGAACTATCTATGGATGGATAAGGATTTTTTTATACATTTTTTTTTTTTTGGTGGATTATTGAAAAGTAACTCTTTAGGACCAAACCCAGCATTTTTGGCCTGCAGACCCCTGGCTGTCATTCTGTTTTTCTTTTTAACATGGGTGATTTTTCAATTAACTTGTTTATATGACCAAACATTTTGACAGCAGCAAACTCAGCATGGACATTCAACAACTATTCTTTCTGGCAGTATGAGCAGACTTTAGTTGAAAACATGGAAAAGCAGAATTCTCAGGAGTTTAATGGCAGCTTTGGAAGTGGATGGGGGGGTGTTATATTATTGGTGGAGATTTAGTCAAAAACAATAAATTGTAATAAATAAGAGTTTTGTTGAAATGCAATTTATAACTGTAAACTGCTTTGACAAAAATTTTGCAGGACAGCTCTCTTTCCTTCAAAGTCAGTACAATGCTGGGCCATACTGCTGGAGCAGTGAGATCAATATCTGCATTGCTTCCGCATAGATTGTATTTGTCCTCCTTTAATAAATGCCGCAGAGAGGAATAGTCAGTTACCAGCCACCTCTGCCCAGATTCTTTCAGTATGGTTTGTTACTTCTTGCTCAACTTTGAAGCTACTTTGTAGCTGGCTGAAAAAGAGAAGGTAAAAGCAAAGATTTTATCTCTTTCCTGCCGGAATTGTTTTACCACAGACAATGCAGACATGAGGTGTATGTTCAGTGGTAACTAATGAACGAGGAGCATCAGTGGAATGAAGATGAAGAGGTCAGTCTAAAATACCAAGACCCTACTTCTTACAAAACTCAGTTCTTTACAGGCACTTTGACAAAGAGTAGTAGTGTGTAAGTCTTCCTTTGGCAGATGCTTACTGTGGATGTTTGGCAGAAGGAGACAGCTATTTCATTTGTAAATATCAAAAAGTTTGTTTGAGAGATGGTAAATATTTCTACAACCAAGAACAAAGTACGGCTGGTATTCAAAGAACCTGGCTAACGTGATTGCCTGAAGCTTAACTCAGATGTGGCTGATGCTAATAAACAAAGGCTAGAAGCAGAATTTCAGGAACTGAGGATGAAAGATTAAGGTAATTTAAGGTCTCAAAATTTCAAAGGCTATACAAGGCAAGCCAAAAGTGGAAAAGATCACCACTCAGCTCATTGAATATCTCTGCTTCATGTGGTCAATGTAGCCAAACCAAGCAAATAAAACATTTCAATTCAAAATGAGAAGAAATAAAATATAAAAATTCCATCCTATAGAAAAGTGTCTTACATGCTCTCAAATGAATGTGTTACACTCCACAAGAATACAGATGTTTCTAACAAAAAAAGTTCAAAGAAAGACAGCAGTACAGGCAAAAAAAAACCACCCAAGAAAAAAAGGGAATCAGAAGATTGTACACTTATTTTCAGAATAAACTAAAGTTCTAAAATGCAAACTAAGGATTCATAAAATGTGAAATAAAACATATGAATTGAAGCAAACTGATGTTCTTGACTCACACTAAATTACAAGAAATTGATCAAAACAACTTACTATACCACAACAGGATACTATGAAATTCACTAACTAGATCTAATAAATAAAACTGCTACAAGCTGCAAAAACATTGAGCATTCAAGCACCCACTGATAAAAATTCACACGAGTACTATAAACATTGTTCTGAGGAAAAAAAAAAAGCATTCTCTTTTTTCCAGTATACATCCTCAGTTTTCTGACATGTGTTACTTCAGATTCACCAAAAGCCCTTTCCTTCTGAATTTCTTTATAACCACAGCGCCAGCTCTGCTTGTAACACAAAGGGGAGCTTGCCCAGCTGGAGCTGAGGGCAGATGTCATGCGAGGCTTGGGTTTCCATGTGTGTTTTCTTTTTCCAGTCAAAGAACCGGTTCTTCATTTTGGTCTGTGACCTGCCTTTGGAGAACAAGGAAGAGATGGGAGCTTATCAGCATCTGAACAACTCTTCATTCAGTTGTGCTCCTTCTTCATAAACAGCAAGTGAGCATTTTCAAGGAGCTCTGTGCTTCATGCCTCACTCCTCAGAAGCTTAGCCCTACTAAAACTAGTCTAACCCTCTCGGCTTAAGGTTAGGTATGATCTTCATAAAACCAACACGTGTGCTCATGCCCTATTCTCCTCATTTATGCCAGTTTTCTCCTTGGAATCCCAACATATATGGAGTCTGTAGGGAACCCAGTTCTCTAGCCAAGAGTTTCGTTTAGAGTTATGATTAAGAAAGAATAGATCTGGGAACATGGTGTTCTAGATGAATAAAAAATCAGTGTCCTACAAAGTGGAAGACAAACACCATCTTGACAGAAATGTCTCTGTTATTAGATTCTCACTTCTTGATTACTTGTCAGTAAGAACCTACTACAACTATGCTAAATATAAACATAGAAGAAAGCAAGATGCATTCTTTTGTTCAGCTTCTGCCTTCCATTTGGAAGCCCAACTAATTTTTGTTTGGTAATTATCTCAGGTCTTCTGATTTTGCTCTTCTATTTTGGCCAAAATCTAAGCCTAGAGAAGACTTTCCATTAATATGGAATTATAAAAACTTTGTTTGACTCAAAGATTACAACTAACCCTTCTGATCCCTCATTTATCCTTACGACTAACCCTTCTGATCCCTCACTTATCCTGTGTACTTTGTTAGGATCCTGAGTGCATTAACAGGCCTTAACAGCCCCAACAACCCTCAGCTGCCCCCTCCCATGGACTCAGGAGCCCTATTTAAGCCAAGCCCTGTGCTTTCAGTACCTACCTGTGTCGTACCAGTATGTGTCTCCAGCACAGCCACAACTGTGCCAAGCCATGTTTATCTGGATCTGAAGTCACAGACTGACTTCCTAGCTTGACTTCAGTCTTTTCTTATCAGTATGGACTTTCATGGCAATTGCTAGGTTATGTCTGGCTCTACTTCTCACTGGGTCTGACCCTAACCTGTGGGCTGCCTTCTCAGCTTGACCTTGGACCTGCCTTGTTACTTGCCTGACATTCTGTAGTCCTGGCTGCATCCAGTGTGCCCTGCTTGCCTTGCTCAGGCACTGTGGGATAGGGCTTGGGCAGTGAGGCTCTGCCCCATCAGCTGTGTTATCATGCTTGGCTCCTGCCCTTTATGGAGCAGCCAGCCCTCCCTGCTCCCAGGGCTTTTCTGGTTTGCCTTCAAAACAAACCCAGTATTTCTGTAAGAATACATCACAAAACTAAGTGAAACACTTTTTTTTTTTTTCCAATGCTACAAAATCCCATTATTAATTCTCTGGTTCTATTAATTAAATATTATTTCCTTTGGATTCAACAGGCTTCTATCTTTTCCTCTGGTGTGTTAAGCTGAATATTACCCTTTCGGATCTTACCAGGTGTATGTTCTCATTTAACAGCAGAGTATGAGTTCTTTCCCCTTATTATTACCAGCCCTTGTGACTGGAATTTAGCTTGAAACCTGCCTAAAGCTGAGAACAGTTGCTTCTTGTTCTACTAATTTTGGTATTATTCCCTTCACCCTCAAAGCCTGCTGCTAAAACTAACCAACCAATCAAGCCCTCAGCTGGGCTATTTCCTCTGTTCCTTCCTATACTATGCCAGAGGTTAAGCATAACACTGAATTTACACAGATTGAGATCTAGCCCAGAAATACTACAAATCACTCTGTCTGGTGTTATGCCTTAGCTTTCAAAGGTAGCCCGTGTTTGTTATAACAACGCTTCAAATTTTTTAGATCCTTCTCTTCACAGTCTCAGGTCTGTGGTTAACTAAGAAGACCCGTGGTTGGGTCATTTAACCTACTTGGTTTACAAGCAGGTTAAATCCTAAACCATCCTCCCTTTTCAACTCCAATCCTTCAGGGAAAAGACAGGCTTCTTAAGTAGGAATAAGTTCCACTTTGCACTCCTTTTTCTTCAGAATCTTACATGCAAATGCAGACTCTACACTTAGCACATGTATCCCCTGCCAAGCCATACATTCAGAGTCACATATTAATTTGTGCTGAAACCCTTCTCTTTGACACCAAGAATGGTATTTTAAAGGGAACTGTTTCATTTCCCATCATTATCTCTAGCCTCAATTTAAGAAAATGCAATATAGCCGTGCTTGAGTAGGTCTGTCAGCCACACAGGAGCTTTATTCACTTTTAGATCAACTGAGACCTCACCACCTGTAAGAGTGGAAAGAATAGCTTTTAGCTGAGAGAAGTGTACCAGGGGCAATTAGCTGTATGTAGGTGTTCAGATCTACATCTTTCATCAGAACTACACTAATAGTTCATTTAAACTTCGAGAAAGATAAGGAAATCTTCATTCAAATAAAGCGAAGAGTGAAATCTCTGACCTGGGAGTCAGGGTGTCGCGCAGGCTGGTTCTGCCTGTGGTGCCGGGCGCCACCTCCTGTCACTTTTGCGTCTTTACGTCAATAAGCATTAAAGCAATAATAATAATTAAAAAAAAAAAAAAAACGTAGCACGGGTGTGTGACAGAGAATTTGTATTTCTAACTCCTTTGGGTTCTCCACATGTTTCTCTAATGATATCTGTGTATTTAATCATCAGCTGTCTTGACTATAATCCAAAACACCAGCTTCTAATGCTTTTTATTGAAACACCAAACATACCAGAAGTCATCATAAATTTAATTTTGCAGCAGCTCTTATATACTGTGTCACATGCACCTACTACTGCCCCAAGAAAAGCGGCAGAAGATCCTATGTTTTTATATTTATTTACACACAAACAAAAAAATGAATTGCTTTGGCATCATTCATTTCTTTTTGGGCATCCCTTTTAAATCCACTTTTAGCCTCCCTCTTAACAACAGCTGCATAAGCGTGAATTGTGGGCACTGCTGCTTCTCTAAGAGAAACTGTACTTTTCTCATGACTTTGGGATATGACGATTTGGTAGCAAATTCTCACTTCACAAGTAACGGGATGCAGTTACGGAAGTAATTGGCACGGCGGGCACATCACACAGTTCCGGAATTCAGGCAAACACGTCCTGCACACACAAAGTCTCCCAAAATCACTGCTGTGCCGTCAGGGAATGGCACACACCTGGCTAGATCAGTGAAATGATCTTTCAGGTTCATTAAAAGCTTTTCTCGGGTAGATCAGTGAATCATATGGACCTTAAATATCATGTAGTCCCAACACCAACTGCCATGGGATAATAAGCATATAATATTTCCTAATAATTTAATTCAACAGAAACGATCCAGCAAGTAATGTTTATGTATAAGCGCATATTGGGGTTTGAGTAGACGTATACCGTTTGCCGGACACTGTTTCAGTCTCTATTGTAAATTCCCTAGTAGTCCCTGTTGTTGCTTCCCTCCACGCATCGCAGCGCCTCACGCCGCCACTGTGCCGACACACGACACTTGCGGTCTCTCCCCCCGCGAAGGAGCCCACCTCCCCCCCAGGGCGCCGTCGCCATTTTGGGCAAAACCGCCCCGGCCACAGCGGGGCGCGCGCCCGAGCCAAGATGGCCGCCGGCCAAGGCGCCCGCCCCGGATGCGGCC
>VZRZ01001722.1:8871-125476 GCA_013398175.1 Climacteris rufus | reverse complement strand
GGGGAAGGAGGGGAGGGCGGGGTGTGCGCCCGGCCGCCCCCAGCGCCCCTCACGGGGGAGCGTGGCGGGAGGGGAGAGTGAGGGGGCCGGAAAGGTCGCTGGCCTGGCCATGGGGGCAGGCTCAGGCCGCCTGCGCCACCCAAGCCCCGCCGCCCGTGGTAAACAAAACCGGGGGTTTTGTTTACGGAGCACTCGCGGCGCCGGAGGCGGCGAGACCGTGAGTCCTCCTACGCTGGCCGAACTACAACCTGTGTTCCCTCCAGCACGGCACGTCCAGCGCTCAACAAAGACAAAATGTGGTAAAGATGCAGAAAAAACAGCCTCTCTCACTCAGAAAGAAAAATAAAGGGCAAAAAAGCGGAGGTGGTGAGGCTGCGAGTGCTGCTACACTGACCGAACGACAGGCTGTGCTCCCTCCAGTAGTAACTAAAGCCAAAATGGGGCAAAAACGCGGTAAAAATGCACTGAAAACACCCGACTCTCTCCGAAAGAAAAATAAAAATGGTCAAAAAAGCGGAGGCGGCGAGACCGCGAGTGCTGCTACACTGACAGAACAGGAGGCTGTGCTCGCTGCAGCGCTGCACCTCAAGCACCCAACAGAGTCAAGATGTGCTAAAAATACTGTAATAAAAGTGCAGTAAAAGCACCCCAACTCTCTCCAAAAGAAAACTAAAAAAGGGCTACAAAGCAGCAGTGTGTGGTGTGCTTAGCCCTGTCCTTTTGGGGCAGCTTTTCCAGAAAGGCCATTCGAGTTCCTGGCCAGATTTTGAAATCAGGAAGTCAAAGCAATACTTGAGCGGGCAGAAGAAAAACGGGTTGTGAAAAAGTTAACAAATCGCCCTTCACTGTGAGGTTTCGTGTTCAAATAAATTGTTTCCAGTGTTGGGGTCTTAAAAGTGGTGAAGTGCTCTAAGTGTGAAATACAGACATGTTTCTGTTCATACGAACTTTATGGACCTGCCAAATGTTCTAAATTTGGGTACAGGCTAACAAGTGATATTCTGTCCTAGTAAAGCTTTCCAAATGAAGGAAAATTCCCTCAAGACAAGACCACCATTGTCCCATAGAGAAAACTGGCAGTGCCATGCAGACACAGCAAAAATTTCTGATTAAAAAACCCCTGAAACAACAACAGCAACATTGCCATAAAATGAAAAAAAATACCCCAAAACCACAACCAAAAACGAACAGGTGCAAACAGGGCCTGTGGTAGCCAAGGGTTTACCTTGTCTGAGAGTTACTTTTATGTTTGGGGGGTTGTTTTTATTGTTGTTTGTTTGTTTGTTTGTTTGTTTTGGGGTTTAAGTTTCTAGCTATAATATTCGAATTAAGAGTATGGCAGCTTTTTGTTCCCTAAATGAGTGCAGGAAATGGGCCTTCATGTGTGAATTGTTAAATATATATATTTTTTACTATTTATCCTGTCTATTTTAACCTTGATTTTTTTATTGTCTCAGGAAATTTTTTTAAAAATTCATTTTGTATCTCCCCTATTTTTATACTGAAGAGGTTCAGTTGTATTTTCTCATGCATTCATCGTATTTTTCGCTACATGATGTAGTAAGAGACATCTAATTGAGATTAAAAGTTAGTCAAACCAGAGTCACCAGTGTAAGCATAGATTTTAATAAATGCAAAGAGAATAAATTTGCTCTTTAGTTGTGTAAAGGCAATCAGCTTTATCTGAAAGACATTTGATAATTGTGTGCAAAAGAGTGCAAGTGAAGCTTCATTTCTAGCTTCAGATAATGAATATTTTTTTGTTCCAGCTAAGATTTCTGCTTTATTTACTGTTGCACATTTTAATACTATAATGTTAAGAACTGTTTTCAGTAGTTCAGTCTAAATTACAGCAACTATTGCTTGAAATGAGCCTGCTTCATTTTGTTGGCAGCAGAGGCCTACAATTAATATGTTTAAATATGAAAGGTTTCAGTTGAAGTCTCATTTAGAGAATGAACTTGCCTTCAGAGAGATGGTTTGGGTTTGGGATTGTTTACTGAATCTGGATTAGAAACCTCTTGGGCCACTAAGAACTGTTTATTGCAATTCTGTGATAATGGGTATACACTTGGGAGATTATTTCAGGAATATTGATGGGACCATCGCAGGACAACTATTAAACGGGACAAAGGTGCAATCCAGTCAGCACCATCACCATCAAAATGACATTATCTGTGCACTGCTGCAAGTGCAAGGTCTGAAATTTGCCAACATCTACCTAAAGCTTCTCAATCCCACAACGTCAAACTGAGAAAATAATTCTGCAGGCTTTCATTTTAATGAGAATTCCAGAATCACCAAGGTTGGAGGAGACCTTCCAGATCCTCCAGGCCAGCCATCACCCCAGCAGCACCACAATCACCCCCGAACCCTAAAAGGTTGCAAAAACCTGAAGCTGCCAGCACAAGAAGGTTGAGAAACATTCTGATAAATGGCTTTAGCAGAGGCTACAGAGGTGGGTGGGGTAATCAGCTTCTGCTTCCTCTCCTGATTAGCCCTTTGCTGCTGTGGAAGAAAACACCCCTAAGACTCACAGTAAGGTGGAGGTTTTTATGGTCTGTTAAACAACCCCTGTGTTCACATATGTTCATATATACATGTGTGTGTATATGCTATAGAGACAAATTATATCTACATGCACACACTGTATGGTTTCTCTTTCTCCTTCTTTCTAGTATTGTATTTGATCAAAGCATCCCAGCCTGTGCAGGGAAAACACACCTGCTGTTTGCAAGGGAGCAGGAGATCCCTGGCTGGCTGCTGTGCTCCTGCCAGGCAGCCAAGCAGCTGCTGGACAACACGTGCACTGCCTGTGCCACACCACACAGCATAACCTGGAAGGAAAGGCACTGAATTCTGCATGTGGACAAGATCCATCTCCTCTCTGCTTCTCAAATGTTGAAAAACTAACAGTGATCCGCTTCTTAAAGCTGTTGTGAGTGTGCTCAGGCACTTCTGGGGATTGTTTCCATGAGTATATGTAATTTTATTTGTATTTTTTCAGTGATAGGATGGTTCTTAATAAAGGAGCGGGAGATTTGGGATTCACCTCTAAATGTTATTGAACTAAATGAAAAAAAGGTTTGTTTGTACAGACCTCAGTAATGCAGGGATTCCACTCTTGACCAAAGAAAAAGTTTCTGATTATATATTAATTTATGATGTATCGAATTGGAGCTTAAACCTGCCTATAAAGGAACAGCCTGCTGACAAACAGCACAGCTCAGAGCAAATTAAGGGGAACACTTGCATTCTGGGAATTTTTGCAAAATGTTTATCTTCAGAAACAGCTTTAAAAAAATACTCAAGGCTATCAACCATGCTGGGCTGAGCAATAAGGAGAGGGACACAGATACATACAAACCGACTCCAGCTCTCTAAACAGGAGAAGGAGAAAAAAAACACATTGAAACTTTCATCTCCACAACAGAGCAACAAGTTTCCTTTCTGTATTGTATGTGAATTTATAAATAAGACTCCTTATTGAGTGAGGGAAGTTGATGAAATTCTCCAAGAAATGGGTCTTCAGATAAGAGTTTTGGCTATTGTATCTTCTGCTGGGCTGCTTACCTTGCCATTTTTGCAGCATGGCTTAAATTACTCCAGCAGGAAGCCCTTGGAACAGTTGGGTTTCTGAAGGCTTATGGAAAACACAGACTACAGGATTTCCAAGTATTTGTAAGACAGACACATTTCTATGTGGCAGAGGTATGTGCTTGAAAGACTTGCAAATGTTTAAACAGAAAGTGGCTTTACTTCTAAACTTTGAATTTTAACTGGATTGTTCCAAATACGAAGAAAAGCCACTTTCATCCCCTGGGTGCTCGCTGCCTCGCAAGTTTCCCAGAAGGATTCTGGCTTTTGAGCCGGTGTCCTCTGCTCTTCAGAAAGAGGGTGCAGAGCAGAGTGACTTCTGCAGGGACCTCCAGAGGCTGGGAGGGACAGAACTCACCTTCCCCTGCTTCCTGGGTGACAGCCTGCCCTGGATGAGGGGAAAACTTGGCCTCTGTCCCCACTGCTAGCACAGTAACAACACCACATCCCTAAATCATGAAGGTACCTGGGGAAAAAAACAAATAACACCCTTGGCAAATGCAAAACAGGCAGAACCTGAAGGTTTTGGAGTGTCAACACAAACAAGTGTACATGTAGATGTGTGTGTATACATAAACACATACATATATATTTATATACATATAAAGTGTGAACAAAAACATTAACTCACCAGCCTTGTTTTTGCAACCACTGCATGATTTTTATGCCTGTGGCTGGCGGTATGCACAACTCCCTGCAGCAGATGAACCTAACATTTAATATTTATTTGTTTATTTGTAAAACAGGCTGAAGAGGGCCTGAAAACAGGCTGCTGGTCTGGAGTGAACAAGTGTCAGAGCTATGGGACACAGCCAGGCAGGGATCAGCAGTGGCATGCCAGGCCCTGCACCAAGGCAGAATGTTGCACCCTCCTCCAGTTTTCTACACCGTGTTAAAAATTCACTGCAGTATGAGGCAATATTTAAGGAAAATAACCAGGGTAAATTTGGACAAATATTTGTAGCAAATATAACACTGGGATATGCAGAATAGATGATTCATTTCTTACCAGAGTACAGACACCAAAGACATTATTTTATTTAACATGGCATTCATATTCTGCCTCTTCTATTTGGTGCTACTGTCTTCCCACCTCTCACCTTATTCTAGAAAAAAAAAAATCTAATTACTCGAAACATGCAGGCCTAAACCAGAAGTGAGAAATGAAGAAATCAGCTTGATGCATCTTGCAAACAATGAGCTCACATATATTGCCTTTAGGAGCTGGTATCACTGCATATCTACTCTCAATAAAATTGACTTATTCTCTGATTAAACCTGTTCAACTAGTCCTGTTTATTATTTTTTAAAACATAGTAATTTAAATATTAATTAACTCTTTGAACTTCAACATCTGTATTTCTAATAACATGTTAAAATATATACATGTCCTTAATCTTTCCACTGTGGTTTATGAAGATGGAGGGTTTATACTGATTCAGATGTGGCATTTAGTATTTAGAGGAGATTTCTAAAAACCAAACTACCATACATGCATCAAGTTCAGCATTTTCAGAAGTATTAGTTGTAAGTATTAGAGCAGAGCTTCAACATGTGTGTGATCCTTCCTAGGCTTTGTTCATTGCTTAACATTCCAAATCCTTGTTTCAAAAAATATCCACACAAATTTAGTTTCGTTAGAAGCAATTTCAGTAAATGAACCAAAATGCTTCAGGACAGAATTTGCACATACAAGCCTACACCTCCCTGCTCTCCAGAAATCTCTCTTACCTTCCTTCCTTACATTTTAAAGTCCACTTATGTATACTCTGGCCGTGGCTCTATGTGTGGGCCATTTATAGCACAACAACAGATTTGTGTCCAAATTCTTGGTTAAGCACTGAGCATCCAACAGCTGGAACAGAGGAGCTGAAAGACACTGCTAATGTGAAAAGTTTCAGTGAGCCAGTACCTGGGGACAGATAAGCAGCAAAGGCAGTGGCACACTTCAGAATCTTCTCTTTGTCTCTCTCCCTTGTTTCTCTTCACTGTTCCCATTTACCAGGCAGGACGAGCTCAGCCCAAAACATAAGTTATGGCAAGCACAGGCTAATGGCAGACTTCTCATTTAATTAAGGGAGGAAGGATAATTAAGATGATTTCTAGGCTAAACTATGCTAAAAACTGAATTCATAATGAATTCTGGCACTAGGCAGGCTGCCAGTTTTCAGACACTTCTCTGCTTAATTTTAACTGCAGAACCATCCCTGGTGTTACTGCAATAGTCATCTGTTCCTACCATGGACACCCCTGCAGTTTTGGAGTTTCAAAAAGCAGTCCCAGGCATTCCCAAGGGTCAGTGTTCTGAAAAAAAAAAAAAGAAAAGAAATAAAAAAAAGAAGTGCCTTGGATACTTAAAAATGAAAAAAATATTTCTGTTAGAACCAATTCCCACACGATGTTTGTTTGTTCAGCGCACAAAAGGAAACTGCACTTTGTTCTCCAGAAGGCTGGCCTTGCTGCAGGCACCGTTCCACTGGCTCCAGGTCCCAACAGGGCAATTCAAATGGCTCACAGGATATTTTTCCCAACCTGTGCAGAGCTGGCCAGTCCCAGAGAGCTTTGATGAAGTTTTTAAGGCCAACATGAGACTGCTGTGCACACCCCACATCTGGCATTGTCATGAGCAGTAGGTGGCAGGATGCTGGTTGAAGATTTGATGTTGTTCAATACAGTGTTAAATACAAAAAGCAAAACCTTGGGTAGCTGATACTGAGCTGCATGAAATTGTTTCCCCCTGCCTGGTAGGATGGCCACACTGCTGGAGCAAGCCTTTATCTGGCCAGAAATGCACCTCAGTGATAACCTGACCCGAGCACATTCCCGTGCACAAAAACAAAGACACTTCCTGCTCCTAAGCACTTTGCATTTATG
The DNA here is from genome assembly GCA_013398175.1 of Climacteris rufus. Lineage (NCBI taxonomy): Eukaryota > Metazoa > Chordata > Aves > Passeriformes > Climacteridae > Climacteris > Climacteris rufus. The sequence continues at coordinate 119,005 of VZRZ01001722.1, read as the reverse complement.
CCAACAGGGAACATGACTCACTCCATGTACTCTGAAAGTGTGCTTTCCCTTCAAAACGGCTCTGGCTGACCCGCTCCATGGATCCCTCCTGCTACAACAGCCAGACCTGTGCTGGTGCCACGTGCTGGAACACCCACAGATCCTAACACCACATAACATTGGGCTGCTCTGGGCTTATTTACCCTTTTTCTCACTTGTTTCACGAAGGAAATCCACTGTTGTGTGGCTCAGAGGTTATTGCTGTAAAACGCTGGTGTTGCTTGTCTTACACCCCCCGATGAAGGCACGTGGCAGGAGGATCTCACAGTGCAAAGGCCATTGGGCAAGCGGGCCTGAAAACCACACAGCAATCCAAAAGATACCCGCTTTGCTTGGCTGCTTCTCTGTTCCTCTCCTCTCTGCTATATATAATGACATTTCTCAGAGCACATTTCCCCCAGTTACAACCTCTGCCCACACTGCAGCAGCCTTTGGTGAAGCTGTGGTGGCTGCAAAGCGATTTCCTGGACCAGCCCAGTTCAAGCTCTGTGGGGGTGCAGCAAACAACCCCATATTCACCTGCCACTTCAGCACTGACACTGCCTGGGCTTTCACCTGAAAGAGGGAGAAAAAGAGAAAATCCAGCTGGAATTGCAGAGCAGCCACTGATGGCCCAAAAAGCCAGGCTTGCTCTTGCAGGCTGAAACAGGCAAGGCTAAACAGAAATCAGGAGATCATCACTGCATCCTCAAGTCTTGCTTCAAAGCTGGAGGTTTAAAGCATTTTCAAATTTGAAGGAGAGATTTTTTTGTTTTTCTGTGTAAAAAGAAGAACGTAAATCAGAATCAGCTGACATGAAAACATATTTTTCTGTAGTGCCAGTGGCTCATATAGGCTTGGAGTAGAGTGGGGTGGCAAAACACTCAGAAACACCATATTCAGACCACTAAAGCCAGTTTGTAGACAGCTATTGATAAAGTATCACTTGCACTTCCACCTTTCCCCTGCAGCCCTCACTTAAAAAAGGTCTAATTCATAAATGCACAAAATCTGCAGAGGCTTCTGCTGTTACTTCAAAGGAAAACCTCAGGGAAAGGCCTTTCTCTGTAGGCTTTCTTACCTACATATTGACCTTTCAGTGAAGGAACTGTGTAGGTCACCCAAACCATAAACTTTGCCAACGATGCTGCTGCTCTGCTGTTCACTTGAAACCCAGTTTTGCTTTCATGTTCAAAATGAGATGCTTTTCTCTTCCTGCACACAGCTGCCAAACGCTTCTTGAGCCCTCTGAGGCGCAGCACGTTTCCTTTGCTGGGAGAGGGCAACTTCCTCTTTTCAAAGCATCAAATCCCTCTCCTCACCGCAGTCTATCCCTGGTTACTGTGTACAGCCCCTCAGAAGACTGAAAAAAATGTGAAATACCACTTGTTTGGCCCCTTTTGTATTTATTCAGTTGCTTTGCTCATTAATTGTACGTGTGTCTACCGTCCTTTCCTTGCAGGAGCATGGATAAGGAGTTAACATCAGCACTTAAAAAGGGAGCCCAGCTTCTGCTTTGCTTCCCTCCACACTCCCCAGTTATCTGTAAGTCAGCATCAAAGATTTCCACTGATTTTCCTTTGCAAAATGAGAGCCCTGCTAGCCTTTAGTGACTTATGCCTACTTGTCCTCCTTCTTTTGCCTTATTTTTACTGGCACAGCAGAGCTGGCACACATGCCATGGTGTTCTCTTTTGGCCTTGCCATGCAGCTTTCCATGGCCATGTAATCAGACAAGGTGTCACAGCTCCCAAGAGGCCTGGGAGGAATGGAGTCATACACTGCACAGAAGTTGTCCATAACTCAATAGTAAAAACAAATCAGAGCTTACAGGCTTTTAAACATGCCAGAAACTGTTTATAAATACATAAGAAATTTGTAAGTGCAAATTTATCTCATGATATAGGCTATATATTGCAAGTAATCCACAATATATAACTGATAACAGAATTCAGAACTATACAATTATTCAGAATTACATGGTTAATAATTATGGCATTTGTAATATAAAACTCCCATGTATCATATTCACACACACACACACACATATATATATGTAAAATAAACACTTCAGAAATTTTATAATGAAAAATTTATTCAGTACATTTATTCTCTGCAATTTCTGCAAGTACTTTTAACTTGAAATCTACTTATCCCAGTTAAAATCTAGTTTATAGCTTCAGCACATTCAGTGTGTAAGAAGTTTGCCTCTAAGTGTTTCCAGAAGCAACGTGTTTGGACCTTATTGTTTTGCTCCTCAGACAGGAAAAGTATTGTATCCCTGGCATCCTGAGCAGCTGCTCCAGGGAGGGCAGTTCTGAGACACAGACTTCAGCCATGCTGCCTGTCACAGCAATTTCTCCCAAGCTCCTGCAAAATACCCAGTTTGAGAACATGGCACAGTGCAAAAGTGAAACAAAGCACAAAAAGAAAGAGGGTGGGAAAAGAAAGAAAAAAAGGAGAAAGTAAAAAAAAAAAAAAAACCAGAGGGAAAAAAAAGTACTTGAAGCTTCTGATTTTTAATCTGTTTTCTTTATTTCATTACTTCTTTGCATGTTTCTTCCCACCTCTCATTATCCCATTACAAAGCAGCCAGACTTGCTGAACATCTATGCTAGAGGCACAGGAGCAGAGCTGAGCTTTGATGTTGCACTCTGCCTATGCACAGCTTCATGTGGGGAGAAAAACAAACCCTCAGCCATTCCTGCTCCCTAAATTTCATGCTCAGGGTGTGAGTGCTGGGCTGCACGACACAGCAGGGGCACAGGGAGGGAACAACCAGCACTGTGTCCTTCCCAGGGCAGCATTACTGCAGTGACACCTCAAGCACACAGATTTGTTTCCAACCTGAAGAATTGGGGGACTTACATTTGGGACCATGACCACAAGTTAGAAGAGATTTTTTTTTTTTTTGATGCAAGGTGTTAGCTCTCAGTAGAAACAGCTTTCAGAGATGTTCTCAAAGAAACCACAGACACCAAGATCATGGTGAGCTGCCCCTGGGCTTCACCCTGTGGTCTCAGGGGTTGGTTTCCTGCAGGATCATACAGAGGGAGGGAAAATGGGACAAGGCAGAAAGGAGAAACTCTCTAATGAATTAGACATCTTTTGCACAAACACAGTTACTTTATTCACAGCTGTGCTACCTTTGCACTCTAGTCTATGCAGTCTATCTAGGGTGTATTTGCTCTCTGGTATACATGATACAGAACAAAATTTTAAAATAACAGGGGTAAAATTAACAAATGCACAGATCATCAAGGAAGAATCTGGTTTTACAATAAGACCTCCACCTAAACTGATGGAAGCTGGAGCACTGTGCTGGCAAGAAACATGGGAGCATTAACCATATCCATCAGGCCATTCAGGCAGTGGGCTATCCCATGCCTCACGGGTACTACTTTAATTCCATGTTCCTTTGAAGCACATATTTGAACTGCTGGAGTTTGTATGTGATTGTCACTGAGCAGATACCAACAGCCCCCTCACCTGTCTGCTTGATGTGCCTACACTGAGGCCTGCCTTGGTGATGGCTCCATGGGGACATGGGCTGGTGGCTTATTTCAGGGATGAACAGCCCACACAGCATTCACAGGTACACAGAAGTTATCCTGGTGTCTTCCCCTTCCTTCATTCAGAATTGCACCTCTCAGCTGTCCCCTGCAGGAGCAGGTGGTGACAGGGTTTTTGCTAGACCTAGGGAGCAGCCTGCAAGCCCAAACTGATGAGTCTGAACTGGGAAGGATGCTGGGATCCAGCTGGGCAGGCATCTCCCTGCTGCCACAGCCAGCTCTTCCTCTCCTGTGCTCTCTGAGGCCCCTTGGAAAAGCTTTCAGAGAGGCAGAAGAAAGAAGAACCACTCTTACACCAGTTTACTTGTCCTGATATCTGGACAACCCCAGGAATTGTTCTGACCTAAAAAAAAAGCCTTTGTTTCACTAGCTTGATAAATTATTTTTTCCAGGAAACAAAGTTTCCTCTACATTTTATCTATTGAAATTGTAGCAGCAAATTCCGTCTGTAACAGCTTCAGTGGCTGTTCCAACTCTCCATTTAAAGGGCTTTCATTACTAAAGCTTGGAGGGGGATATTTCCCGCTGGATTAAACCACACAATTCAGTGACTGCAGAACCAGAATTAGGTGCTGCGTGACCTGATTTTTGAACCTGCATCTACTGCCCTGTCAATAAATCTTTTATCTCTTCTTTGAGGAAGCCATCTGAAAGCCACCTCAAGTGCAACTTGAGGCAGACAGACAGGAGTGATACTTGGTAAACCTCTTTTTCCACATTCCACCTGAAAATTAGGATTTATTTGTTATGTACATGTAACAAACTGATGATACAGCACTGGTGTGAGTTGAGAAAGGTTGCTCTGTGCCAGTGTTACTGATATATTATGAACTAAAGGATACCTCTCATTATTAAAATGGCCACACAGTTTTCTCTTTTCAAATGGCTCTCTGGGGATGAGAGATGTGCTCCAAGGGGTTTTGTGTCCAACTCCAAGGCTCTGCAATAACCTGCAGACCTCACAAGCAGCAGGTTGGCAGAGGGGTGTGCAAGAGAGTTCCCTTCATTCTTGGATCCACTCCCCTCGTTAAAAATCCAGCAGAGGCAGCAGCTCCCATGTGCAAGCACGCAGCCAACCTGTAAAGATCGGGGCTGTGGGCAGGGTCTGGCACCATCAGCAGCCCTCTCTGACAAAGGACCACACAGTACCGAGAGAGTGCGGGGTAAACGATGCTTTTCTCAGCACAGATCCGAAGCAGCCCGCCTCCTCAGCAATCTCACACACAAAACCAGAGCGGAAAACGCTCTCAGAGCACAGGAGAGCATTTCCCAGTGCCTGTGTTGCACGTCAGAGCACGAACCATGAGCATGTGGTTTCTGGCTTGATATGCTGCAATGAGACCAGGGCAGAGCCAAGCAATCAGTGTAGGCTGGGACCTCTCACGCTAGGTGTGTATTAAACACATGGCAATTAGCACGCTAATTAGCTGTGAGAAAAGCGGCTGTAAGGCGTCCAGCCCTGCATTCTCCTGGGAAGGGGGCAAAGTTATTGCTAGACCCGAAGTATCTCACACTATTCATCCTTTCTTCCTATTTTCAATGGAAATGCAAGCCACTGCTTTGTAGAGATAGGACTGACCAAAAGGCTTGAGTTTGTTCGTTTTCCTCTGTGTTTTCCTCAGAGTCACTGGCAGATCACCGAGGGCTCATCGGCTGAGAAATGCTTTGTTCCAAAGCAATTTGACCTGGCTGCCGCCAAGGTATAGCCCCGGGTACCCTCCCTGCACCGCTCTCCCGATGCACCCCGGGCTTCCTTCCAAAGCCGGGAGCCTGTGAGGCTGTGAGTGCCTGGGTGTGTTTGGGAGCCAAGGCTTGTGCTGTCCTCCCCAGCACTCAGCTCTGACCTCGTCCTGGCCTGCCTGAGATGTTGTTCTTGGGCTTATGCCCCGCTTAGCCAAATAAAACTGAGTCTGATTTATGAGGCGTTGGTCTTTGACAGGCTGTGCAAAAAAAGTACCAAGGCTGAGGCACTTCTAATCCCTGCTCTTTCTTCCTTCCCACCCTTGTTTGTGAGAAACAACTTCCAGGGTAAAATCTTGCCCTGATGCTTCTTTCATGGCCATTTCCTTCCCTACCTGTACTTGCTGGGGCTTGGAGGCCTCCAAGAGCAAAGCCTGCATTTGCCGTGCCACAACACTGGTGTGTGATTTATCATATTGTACTTCTTCAACGTGATTGTAACAAACTGAAATGCAAAATATTTCTCTACCATTTTACAAGGGTAATTTCAGTCCGTGGTAATAAAAGGTGTCAATTTTTACCTGTGGCTTCAGCATCACGAGGTTCACTGTTGCACAGAGTTCATGTGTGAAGGGAAGATGCTGAGCATGCTGGATTCACCATCAGCTTCCAGATAGTGCAGAAAGCTAGGAAGGCTGTTTTGGCTGGCAAATTGGAGGAAATAATTGGATACACTCTTTCATGGATGAACAGCATCCAGCTCTGAACAGCAAGCTTTGAACAAGCAGATCTGGAGAGAGTTCATGAAAGCACCAACCTCGAGGACCCCGAGGGAGCGGATCTCAGCAGGAGCTCCGGGTGCCGCACAAATGAAAAGGTGCAGCATAAACACACAAGAATCTGCTCCTTTTGGAAGCCCAGGAGACTCCAAGGGAGGCAGTTGTTGTGAACTGGATGCAAAACCCCTGGCACCACCCATGCCCCCACAAAGCCATCCCGGCACGGCTGTGACCTACATTGCTCTTCCCACCGCGCTGCAGCTTCAGTCGCGTTCTGCAGGGTGAGCACGCAGCCCTCGCCTCTCATGGCACCAACACAGCATCATTAGGAGGTCTGGCAGCCCACAGAGAAATAATTGCAGGCATTATGAAGCAGCAACAACGATGACAGGCTCAGAGGGCAGTGCCATAATCAAGTGAATGTATAGATAAGAACAATAATAGCGTACGGGAACTCGGAGGAGGATAACAAGAGGGTTATTGAAATGCACTTCAAGGAGTAGAAAGATCAGCTCAGATAGGAGGGAATCAAACTGGCATTTCTTTTGATTCAAGTTCAACCTCAGCTATAATCTGTACATTCAGAGTTAGCTCCAATTCAGACTGCCAACAGATCCCCCCTCACACACATACACACCACACTGCTTCATGGATGGAATTGAGCTTGGTCACTTCACACCTCAGCTGCATTAGAAATATTTTAAAATGTGAATGTTCAGAACTAATTTTTTCTCAAAAACATTTTTGTGTTGCTAGGCAAAAATGTAGAAATCATTCTGATTAAACTTTATACCCAAGGGGCAGAACGATGATTTAAACTTTGATTATATTATATAAAAATATCTATTATAGGATATTTTTAAAGCAGTCTTCAGAAAATAAAAAATTTAACATATTGGAAGTTACATATGGAAAAGCAGTAGCATCCCTTTAACATAATATCTGTGGCCTCCAGTAGCAATTTGTACATATTTTGATTTTGGGGTGAGGCGCAGCATTTTATGCTAAACCCGAAGCCTGCCAGGTTTTATTGTGTCCCATTTGCAGTGGGATACTTCTAGACAAACACGCAGCAAACCAGCATCAGCTCTGGAAGTACCTGCCTTAGGAAAAAGGAACAGAGGCTCGTCCCCGTGGACCTTCTGGGTGCAGGTACACCTGTAATCCTCTGCAGGTGTATGGTCATTCACTGCTTGCTTTCCTCCCCTTCCCCAAAATAAGCAGCACTTCAATGCTCTGTATTTAAGCTCCTACCATTCCAGCAAGCAGGGCAGGAGCTGCCCGGGATCGGGACGTGTGCCCAAGGCACAGCCAGCCCGAGGCACCGGCTGGACCTGCAGCACTGCCCGGCCCCTGCTCCCGCTCCCGCTCCCGCCGGGCTGCGGGCATTCAGACTCGGCATTACCGAGAAGGGCTGTGCTGCCGAAAGCGAGCGGGATGGTGAGCACGGGAACGAGCCGGAGGCCCAGCGGAGCGCCCAGCCAGCCCGGCCGGTTCTGCAGGAGGAGCCGGGCACGGAGCGAAGTTCCCCGGCAGGAAATGCGCTCCCGTCGGTGAGGCCGCGCTGAGCAGGCCCAAGGCCGCCGCCGTGCCCGGGCCCTGCCGCGGCGCTGCCGGCTCCGTCCAGGCCTCGCTCGCCCCCAGGCCTCGCTGGCGGCACCCGGGAGGTGTGCGGAGGGACAGGCAGGGGTTTTGCTCGCGTTTGCATTGGGTTTTTTTTCCCCGTCCCCCGCGGTGTCCGCGCCTCGCTCGGTTTCCTGTGCGCGGCCGCAGCGCCGCTGCTTTGGCCGGGTTGTGCTCTCCAAACAACAGCAACACTCAATAAACTGCGGAGAATCAGACCCCAGATGGCACGGCAAGAGTTTTTAAAGAGGAATAGATTGGATTATTTAGGTCAGCGTTAAGCTCCTTTATGTCTTTTGTTATTCTGTTCCAAACCAGATCCTGTTGTAACATTCCCGAAGCGTAATATCCTGTATCAGAGCCTCGGTGCCTTAATAAAAACCTCAGACGCTGCTCAGACACAAATTGCTCCCCAGTGAAATCGTCTGACTTCTGCTGGGTTTATGCTGTTGCAGCTCTGAAACATAACACCAAAACCAATTTGGTTTGTGGACCACCAAGCCACAAAAGACTTCACAAAGGTGTCATTTCTCTCTTGTTTTCTGCTGTAGAGAATAAGGTAGGTACAAATGGCTCTTAAAACTCAGCAGAAAAAAGGTAAATGGTATTGTTATGATGCCTTTAATTTATTCACCAACAATATGCTTAGTTGCAAAATTATTATGCAGTACAGCAGTAGGCCCATCTAGCTAATTTAGTGTTTCACTATATAATTATAAAACATGTGTAGATACCTTCTGTACTGACCTGAAACACTGAACCCAAAGAGTGTCTGTGCAGGTCTGCTGTGCCAGGATAAAATTTTCCCAGTGGAAAAAGACATATATCAGATGGTTGCCATTTTAGATAAAATATGCATTTTGAAACCAAACCTACACTTAGGGTCTTCAAAGACAGCAGTACCAGACAGTGCTGCTTTGAATTCTACAATAAAATGAGCTACAAGGACTTTAAAGCTTCTATTACAACTTTTTTCTTGTTTACCACTTTGCATATAAAGAGATGTGTTAACTGAATGCATCCAATGCATCTTTTTACATCACCTGGACAACAGTGAGTCCCTCCTGTGTTTTAAAAGCAGACACTGTTCTCTCACGTGACGTGTGAGATTCAGATGACTCCGTGTCTTTTCTGCTGGGGAGCCTTGGGTGAAAACAAAGGAGAGTTTTGCTTGTTTAGTTCTAGTCACTGAGTGTTTGTCTTGGAATTAACTTTTTTCAGCATTTAAAAGAAGCTCTGTCCCATGTGGTGAAATAAAATTCCTCAAACTTGTGTGGTGTTTGATGGGTTTTCACAGCAGTCTTAGTTCAAGTGTGATTTGCATGACATCCGTTCTCTCTTCCACACATCCGCCTCAAGGACTTCAGTCAACCTCAGAGAGGCTGCACACATCTGGATGGGCGCCAGGGAAGCACTTACACAGCTGGAGACATGCTTGGGACTCTTCAGGTCCCTCCTCTTGCTTGCTTTGCTCCTTTCCCAGGACATATCCCTCGTTTTAGCAGTGTCCCAGTGAAAAACATTGAAATTGCCCGGCCTGACTAGGGAAACATCCACATGGTTCAGCCGTGTTTCCTCACCTCAAATAAAAGTGACTTCAGCTGGGATGAGAAGTTCTAGGACCGACATTGATTCAAGGAAAGCAAATCCTTAAAATAAATAAGAATCAGTGGTTTTATTCCACAATCTTTAAAGCAAGGAATCAAACTTGTAGAGTGGATTGCAGGGAAGTTCCAGTTGGAACAAACCCAAGCTTCATCTGACCTCTATCTCAAAACAAGGTCAGCTGTCAGGTCAAGCCTGCTCACTCTGAGCTTTACATGTCCTTGATATGGCATTTTAAATAGGTCAACAAAGCATTCTTCAGTGCCTGTCCTAACACCCAGCAACCCCATCCTGCGTCACGTCACTGCAAACGCTGCAGTTGTTGACCTTGCCAGCAGATGCCACTGCAGTAAATTTGTTACAAAAGTCACGAAGTAGTCGAGATTAAGACCTTTTGTTACTTGGTACGTCATGGTACCTACCCAGAGGCTTCCCAGAGTTGCTTAAATCAGAAACTGGTGACAGGACACAAAATTCCCCAAATCCTGCACTACTGTCCCCCCTCTCAGGGAACTGAGTTTCCTTGGGTTTAGCACAGAAACCACAGCATGGCAAAGGGTGAAGGTGTTGCTTGGTGCCAGCAGAAAGGCTGGACATGACAGATGCTGGTCACTGCATTTAACCCACACTGGCAGATGCTGAGAGGGACAACGAGGGGCATGGCAGAAACCTGGAGAAACAGCCACACATGGAGCAGCTTGCCTGCAGTTTGTGCTGCCCGAGTCCTTGGAGACCTGCGGGTGCTCAGGCAGCCTGAAGTATCATAAAATCTTGGAATAAGCTCAGTTGGAAAGGATCCATCAGGATCATCAAGTCCAGCTCCTGGCCGTGCACAGGACACCACAGGAATCACACTGTGTATCTCAACTCTTTCCATAAGGAAGGGACTAGAAAAGGGCTTGGCTTTTGGTTTGGGCTTTTTGTTGGTTTCTCTTTGAAGTTTCACTGTAAACTGTTGGTTCTTGATACGAGAAACCTGGCCAGGCACATGCATGGAAATCCAGCAATCAGCAGGCACCAGCTCTGCCTGGAGAAGATCAGACTCCACCTCCTCTGGAGTATTTTCCTGGGCAGGCTCTCAGTCTCTGGACATCCTTACACTGCTCAGAGTAGGAAAGAGCAGTGCTGTTGCCAGTAAACTGTCTGGACAATACATGTCTGTCCCTGAAGAGGTTGTGGCAGGGGAGTGGAAGAAGCTATCTGCTTTTCTTGGCCTACATTAGCTGGAGACAGCCACTCAGGGATAGGAGAAGCCCAGCTGCAGGAACACTCCTGCCTGCTGCCAGCTCAAGCAGCCTGAGAAGCCTTGATAAGGCTCCAAATGCCACACTGGGGCTTGGCAGTGGTGGCCTGTGACTTATCCAGGCAGCAGCTCACTCCAGCAGCAAGGCAGGAATCGCCACGCCCCGGGCTCCCCCAGCTGCACCTGCACCTTGGCTTTGTTTTTAAGGGAAACTCGTGGTTACAGAGAGTGCCATAAAGGAGGGGGGAAGGAGATCAGATGCAGTGGGCCATGTGCTGTAAGAAAGGTTGGATGACATGGAGGTGGACCTGCAAATTGCAGAGCAATAGTTAAGGAATCACTGCTTATGAGGACAGTTGTGGTGGGTACAGGAAGGCAAGAAAACACCTATAAAAGCTTTAATTAGAAGGGGGAATAGGAACAAGGTGGATCCGTAAACAAAAAACGTGCTGTCCACACAGTCCCTGGACATGCTATGAACTGAGGGAGCCTGCCAGCTTCAGAAAGAGATGGAGAGGGATACAGGAGAGAAGCACTCACCTCTCAGGAGAAAAGGGACTTCTCCCCCAACTCTTGGGTTTCTCAGAAGGGAATTTCTCCACAGGTGTATCCACAGGACTCCACAGCCTCTTTTCCTTTGTAATCTCACTGATCTCAGGTTGGATGATGGAAACCTCCTTACAATGGCACCCAAGTCAGCAGCTGCACAGCAGTCAGGGAACTGGAACAAATTCCTCAGGAGAAAAAGAGCCAAAAAACTCCCCTTGAGCACCTCTGGCCCATATTGTCAAGCCACATCCCAAGAGAGCTGCAGCCTCCATCCTCTGGAGCTGCTGTTTCTCTCCAGTGGCTCTTGTCAGTGCTGAGCAGTTCAGAGCTGGAGGCCTAACCAAGGTGTGCAAACTGAGATGGTGCCAATCCCTCCTGGAGCTGCAGGTTTCCTTTAGGGCTGCCAGCACTACGCTTGGCAATTACAGCTCCTGACCTTTCCCTGTTCCCAAGATGATTTTTTCCAGTCACACACAGGAAAAGAGGATGTGTCAGCACCACTCCTGAGTCACTCCCCCATCTCTCCATGGACAGGGCAGACTTTTAGGTAGATGCAGATGGCAGATAGCCCCTCTACTTTCAGCACCAACATGCAACTGAACAAATAATATTTCCAGGCTCCTGCCAGCAACAACTCTCACTTTACCAACTCCCCAAACCCTTTTTGGCCTACCAGCCTCAAACTCCACTGGCCATGGGATGGTACCACTTGTACATCTCTGTTCTGAACACGTGGGCAGGGTTAGTTGCTCACCACAAGGCAATTTTCTGCTAACTTTGATTAACTGTATGTTTATGACACACAAAGATGTTGCCTCATGGCAGGAAATAACATAACCCAAACCACAAAAACATTTCCTTCTCTCTTGTTTTTTTTTAATTTTCACACCAGGTTTTGGAGTCAGCCCCTTAGAAATATAATGGTGTCACTGTCGGGTTTGTGTTAGAAGGTAAAATGCACATTTTTTTACTGGGTGATTATTTGGAGGATGGTTATTTTTGCCTTTCAGAAAATTCTATCTGAACTTAACGCCAAGGGCTGAGATCAAAAGCCACTCAATCACTGGAGTAAAACAAAATAAATAGAGGAATTATTTAATAAAATCACTTAGAAGAATGAATGCACTTGAGCAAAACCATCACTAATGTGCACCAAATGCACATTTGACAGAACTGAAGCAGCAGATGCAGACTTCTGCTGCTTTTCCCCCAACAGCTATTGGTATTTGATGGTGCCCCACCTGGCATTTTTAACAGTTCCTTTGCATGTATCTGTGCATGCTCAATATAAATTTTGGGCCATGGGCAAAGCAGGCTAAACACACAGAGTGCACCTGGCTGTCCACAAACATGTTCTCTCATCTCTATCTTTTCTGCTCTTGAAAAAGTATAAATTGTTAATTGTGGGCTTTAGTAATTGTGGGCTTTAGTAAGTGTTCAGGTTTATGGATGAAAAGTCTATCAAGAATTAAATTGCTTTTCTAGACTAAGAAAATAGCAGAGGCTGATGCAATGAGTGGAAACACAAGTTTATTGTGATATCCCCTAGGTAGTTTGCTAGGAATATTTGACCTGAGCATGAAAAATTCCTTTTAAAAAGGAGTCCTTGCACAAGCAAAGCTTCAGTTTGAATGAGGACAAAAGGATCAGATCCTCTAATCAAAATCTCTCTCTTGCCACAGTCTACTTTGCATTCTTGCATGGGTTTTCTGTGGACAAATGTGGGTATGGATGGATCATAAAGGGAAATTGCACTCATTTCTGGAACCTATGAAAAGCACAACATAAGACACAGAGCCTGGGAAGCCACAGTGATGTCAATCTTTTCTTGTACATAAAATAAAGATTACTTTTTCCTTAGCCCTGAGTGGGTCCAGCTCTCTCAGTGATTCTTCTGTCTCTGCCTCCCACACAGACTGCCTTCTCATCAATCCCATCACTTCCTGAGGTCTGGGAAAGATCTGTCATCAGTTTTTCATTTTAAGCAGAACCTCATGTGTTTGGGAATTGAGGTCACACACAGGAACATTTTCTCCTAACGGGCCCATTGTATTTTTCCTGAACCTGGTAGAGTGTAAACACACACACACACACACACACACTACAGTTAAGACCTCTGTTCCCACAGACCTTATTTTTCTTCTTCAATGGCTCCAGCTATTTTACACCTTTCCCATGACGCAGCACAGTATTGGGCATTATATCTGGAGGGGAGCCACCCTGCCATTTGCTCCTGCTGCTGCCTTTGCAGGGAGATTTCTCAGCAATTATTTGCTTCTGAATACACAATTATCTGAGCAACACTCCAGACTGAGCATTCTTGAGGTGTATTTCATTGGATTTTATTTTTAAGTTGTATCTTGATGCTGGGGTAAGTACGTGGCCATTTGTACTATTGTGTCCTGAGGCTTCCCAGCTATTTTCTCTGCTTGTTCAGTGGCAAAGAGCATCCATCAGGACAGCACAGTCCACACCACCTCCCTCCTCCCCTCTCCTCCATAACTGCAGACAATTCTCCCATTCATTTCAGCATCACTGTTTTTGGGTAACAACTGAAGAAGATCCTGCTGTGGTGGGAAGGGAATGAATGTACCACTAACACAGGATTGCTGACAAAGCCCCAGTGAACTCCCAGTGAGGAGCAGGTCTTCTGGAACCTAACCTTAATTACCAATAAACCAAGTCACCTTAACAAAACATCATGGTTTAACCCCAGCTGTCAACTCAGTACCACATGAGCTGCTTGCTCATTCCTCCCCCAGTGGGATGGGGAGGAAGATCAGAAAAAACAATGTAAAAAACCCCACAAACTCATGGGCTGAGGTAAGAACAGTTGAATAATTGAAAGTACTACTGCTAATAATGGAGAGAGAAATAAACCCCAAGAGAAACAATTTATGCACAACACAGCTCAGGCTCTGCCATGTGTGTGGTAGGAGAACCTTCTCAACAGGCAAGTGAGAGGCAGCTGAGGGAGAAGATTTAGGAAGCCTGGAGGAAGAACATGAATCCATATCCATGTGTCTACCTTTAAAGATGAATTTAAGCCTAAAAAGACCATGAACAGTGTGAACAGCCACCCCCCTTCTCTTCAGAAGCTGTTTCAAGACTAAAAACCCCTGATGGAAATCGTTCTCCAGATTTGGAAGGAAACAGTTCAGTGATGCTTCAGCTGTACCAAAGGATATTTTCAAGAGGAAAAACTGAAATTAGCTGGAACATGAGATCTATATGCAGTTCATAAAATATAAAAACCACTATTTTTAAGTCCCTGTTTGCAATACAGAATCTCAGTCTGACTGTGCTGCAGCTGTGCAGCACTTCAGTGAAGTTTTCCTCTGGGAGCATTAGCTTTGGCAATGACATTAAAAACCCCCTCTGGAATAACTTTGTAATTGGAGCCTTTTCATTTTCATTCCCTTTAAAGCAGACATGTGGCCATTTCTGAAATAGTAGTGAGGAACCTCTCCATACAAAGGGGTTTCCCTTACCTGGAGCAAATTTAGTGCTACTGAAACTCAATAGCAGAGTCAGAATTCCCTCAGTGCTTGCAATGGCTGCATCCCCCTGCAATGCCAGCTCCAAACTGCACCAGCTGGAGATGCCATCCAGTTCCTTGCTCAAAAGAAGACCTTACTTGTCAGTAATTGCTATTTATTTATTCACTATTTCTATCTGGGTTATTCAGCAAACGACCAGTTTTAAAAAAATTCAATTTCCTCTAATTTAAGTTATATTTTATTGCTTGACATATTTTTCATAGATGTTTAAAAAATGCTGGGCAGTGTTTACTAAATTGTATAAATACAAGACAATTATATCTGATGGCTGGAAACATTTCAGACTAAAACCACCAAACTGGTATTGGCTTCAGAGAAGCTGAGAACATTCAGGGCTTGGAGACGTGCAACGTTTTTGTTCACGGTAGCTGAGAGCTACAGGGAAACAGTCACAATTTGGGTCCAGGTAAAGAAAGCACAAATCCCTTTGCCTTCAGAGTAACTTAGAAGGTAAATACAGAATGACTTATTTGCTCTAAAGGTTGCAAGCTGACACTGAGGAAGAGCAATGACTTCATGGCAATGCAGCTGTCCTTCAGCAGATACATAAATTTAATTATTAAGCAATGAAAAAGGCCAGAATTCCTGGTTGTGCTCAAGGCTTCAGGGCCAGGCTGTGCTCAGACCTGAAGCTGTGCCCCTGCCAGGCTCTGCCTTCAGACCTGAACTCCCTTTGTTAGTCAAAGATGTAAAAGACACGACTGTGGTTTTATATTTCACCTCTAATGAAAAAATAAAAGCATAAAAGTGAAAAGTAGCACAGCAGAAATTGCAGTGTTTTTGAAGTGTTCATTCTCCTCCCCTTATTCACCTTTGGCTTTCCTCACCCACAATGCTTGGGAACACATGAAATCCAGATGCTCCAATCAACATCAAATGTTTTGACCATGCTAAATGTGCCACCGTTTTTGCAACTCTATTCCTTCATTTTCAGGGAAGGAATGTGCATTTTTGACTGTCAGAATCCCTCGCTTCTGGAGTCCTCTCATTTGCCTACCCCTGCTGTGGACTTGTGGCTTCAATCCCTACTTTCCCTGAAGGTGCACTACCCCATTTCCATCCCTAAGTTCATCTCTGGAGATCCCCACCTTCCGGTGACTTCCAGAGGTGCTTCCACGACACCGTGGCAAACAGCTCACAGGAGGATTTCCCTTCCAGGCACCCTGTGCCACTCACTGCAAGTGATAACCCAGCCCAGCCCATCACTGAAACCAGAACTGCTCACTCCCACCTGAGAGCTCAGAGCATCTCACTACTCTGTGATTAAACTCAGTATAGCAAGCAGCTCCCCAAGAAACAAGAGATGAAAACCCATCTGAAAAGCAACACAATTGAGTCAAGAACTGAAAACTCGTTCTTTTCAGTTTAAACCAGTAAGTTGCAGAAGTGCCTCATTTTCAGCTTGCAAGTTATTTTGTAAAAGTCCTCAAAGAGTGCTTTTCTTTACATATTTTCAAAATAATTTATTTAAAGACTACTTGAAAGCTGTCACTGGCATGCAGCCTGTGCGTTCCCTTCCTTGTATTTTGAGATCCGTGGGGGAACGTGACCTTGTGAAGATCCCGGTGTAAGTTGGTCACCACAGCTTCACAAAAGCTTCCCTGACTCCAGAGCATCTGAGAAGAGCATTGAAATCCCTGAAGGAGTTTTTTCCTCCCGTGAAACAGAACAAGCAAAACAAATTTAAAGGCCTCACTCAGCAATGCTGCCTCCAAAAATGCCTCAAGCACAGACTGCCCTGCCATTTTTGAAGCATCTCCCCATCTCCAGCTTTGCTATCACTTACTCATCTCTTTGTTAACAGACTCTAGGCTGAAAACAAAGACAAAAGGTGATAAGCATTGGATTTCCTTTCCCTACTGACCTAAGGCCTCCAGGTCATCAGACAAAGCCTGAACCTGTGCATCCATGGCTGACTGCACTCTCCCTTTGGGGACACAGTATTTACTGGGCTCTGCACCTCCAGTGTCCCTGAATTTCCAGTGCCCAACAGGGCTGAACTCAGCTTCCCCACTGCTCCTGTAAGTGAGGTGGTCACCTCCTGCTCCCATTCACTTCATTACATCATGTAACAGCCAATTTCAGCTTTATAAGAGACTGACTCCTACTCCAAATCCCTTTGGGGAGGTGGAACACACACTGGCTCCATAACTGAGAGATTCTCTCCCATAGAACTTGTAAGATGTAGAACAAGAGCAGGATATAAAAAACTTCTCACCTCTGAGAATCCAGACACTCTGGCATATATCTGAATTAAAGAAAATCTTGTTTAAGGCTGCATTTTATGCAGAATACAAAGCTTTTCCCTTTGGGTCAGGCTACAAGGAGCACTGCACTCCTGCAGAACATTCCAGTTACTCTTGACGATTTGCTGACAAGCCCAGTGCATGTGCCAACAGTGATCCATGAATGCCAGTGTCCTCCTAGCACCACAGGGAGCATCAGCCAGTGCTCAGGGCTGCATTTCTGCCACTGCTCACTCTGAACACGTGAAGGCATTTTTCACTTACCCATGAACTGCCCTGATGAACCAACTCCATGGGGACTGGACTCCTTGGGCCCCTCTCTGCTTCTTGCGCTGCAGTGTCAGCCTGTGGGGCTGAGAGCTGAGCAGAGCTTTTCTCATTAGTGGAGCAGAGATCACTGGGCACGTTTTTGATGCTCACATTTGAGGCAAAATAGGCCAGGCACTGGCAGAGACAGAGGTCTCAGTGTAAGAGCAGGTAAACCTCTTGTTTTCTAATTTCTGCAAGGAGGCTTCCTGGCAGTGACAGACACGCCCAGATCCACAGGCAGGAGGCATTTATGGGTGTGTCTGCATTCCCTTTTCCTCGGGGGGGTTGGATCTGTGGCATCACACTTACCAGGCCATGCAGGGTCAAATGGGTTTCACAATATAGCACTAGAGGAAAAAAATGTCAAGCAGTAGAAAATTTACCTTCAACACAGAGATTTTATTTTTTTTAAACATCTTAACCCTACAGTGATGGGCAAGCAGCCTTAAGGCTGCCCAGAAAGCCTGACTATCTCAATTTGAGGATTCCAGCAGCATCCCAAGTGGGTTTAAAACCTGTTTGTGAGTTTCCAAGCCTCCTGCAGCCCCGTTCATTTCCAGCAGTGTCCTTCCTGCAGGTACCCTGGACACTTGCAGAATCCCTCACCCTTTCCTCCTCTTGCACTACTGTTTATGTTTTCCTCTGCCAGAGACTCTGCAAGGAAAACCAGTTCAGCACACTTAGAGCACATTAGCAAAGAAAACTTTATTGCTGAGTTGAAAGTAGCTGGGGACTTAAGTGGCTGCAGCTGGTTGGTGATAAAAAATTACATTTGAGATGGTAAATATCAGATGCAGATGGGAAATCACTTCCAACTCTACTGTCCTTGAACAGCTGAGGAAGAGACCTGCAGTCACAAAGAGAAGTGAAAATGTCACACAGGTTAACAGCTCTAAAACAGGTTGAGAAGGGAGGAGAAGGTGCCCATCACTGAGCAACAACTGATGGCAGAATTAGCATCTCATAGAAAATGTCAGCTTGCAGCTGCCACAGCCAGAGCAGCAGCACAGCTCAGCTGCAGCAGCTGCTCCACATCTCCACCCAACAGTTTATCACTAGGACATGAGATAAATATTCATTGAGTAAGATCCAGGACACCAAGCCCTGCAACATAAAACACATTTATAGAATGACAGAGTTCAGCTGGGATCCAGTTATAAATGGAGGTGATTTCCAAAGCTCCTTGACTTTCAGCATCACTGTGACAACCAAACACCCGAGGAACCCCTGTGCAATGGATGAAGATGCTGATCACCAGGTACCCTGCAGGCTGTGCTGTGACTGTAAGGCTTGCCTGAGCCTTCCCCACATCCACAACTGCCCCTTCTCTGCCGTATCTTGGACAATGACACCAATTTCTATTACACATGGGTCTTTATTAAGATTATAAACCTAAACCGACTTGAATACATCTCCTATGGTATCAATGTCAACAGTCTTAGGTGACAATTTCCAAGGTTTTAAAATAAATATTTAATTCCTGTCAGACCCTCATACAGGCTGACTAAAGACATGCCCTTCTGAATGTGTGAATACATGCTGTGACAGTTGATTTAACATACTACTTCCCTCCCCATTAAGACTCTCTCAGAGAGCATGTAAAAGAATCCTCACATCCCAAAATCAGCCCCTAAGACAAACAATTTAAGTGATTTTTAGCCTGTTCTACAAGAACTTTGCAAATGCCCCAGTTCCATGAAAATGACCAACTTTTCCCTTTTCAGCTGCTTTCCATCACCCTCTGCCCAGCAACAGCCTACAGAGACAATAAAATTTACAGCCCCCAAAAGAATTGTTAGTCTTTGGTAAAAAGCCAGTCTGGGAATGTTTTTTGTTGCTCCCCTCAGCCCAGTCTTGTTCACCTACTGAAAGCAGAGAGAATCTTCTCTTGGTTTCGCAAGCTTTGTATGGAGTAGAAGTAAAAGACACTGGCAAGTCATATTCAGCACTGGAACTGAGCCCAATCAAACATTTTCAGCAGGGCCCATGGCAAATCACCAGTTAGATCAACCACAGACCACTTTCCTACTTTTGTCATACACAACTTCAGCAAGAAGATACCCCCCATCTCTTGACACTGATGGACAGAGCTGGCAACACTGTTCAGACATTTAAATCAGAAATGTTTACAGCTGGTGCCCAAACACTGCCCCAATAACAGCAGATCATTTTAGAATCTAGTGGTAATTTTATTTAAAAAACCCCTTTATAACTTGTTAAGGTTGGGATCAAAGGTTTGCCAAACAGCAGCAGAGGAGTACAGCTCCAGGATGTCAAGTCAAGGACATTTGAACAGCTCTGCTCACTATTCTGCTGCAAGATAAATAGAGCAGAACTGTCCTTAGTGTACAGGAAACTCTACTGATCTGCCATGGTAGGTTTGCTTTATTAACAGTACTGAAAATAAGTCATGAACATAAAAGCAGCAAGAGAAGAAGTCAGACTGACCACACTTATTTCCCCCCAGCCTTTCCTTCTCCCTCCCTTCCAAGCTCTCTGTGGATACAGAGACCAAAGTGTATATTCCATGTGAGAATGTAAATCACATCATACATTTGAAATTAATTTTAATTTATGTACAGCAGTTACCATTCAGGAATGTTACACAGTCCCTGCAGTTACATTCTTTATAAGGTAAGTCTTTACTGTTCTCTACTGAATCTTCTGATGGAGAAACAGAAAGGAGAGGTGGAGCTGAGGAGTAAGGAATGATCACAGTCATTAAAAATGTTGGGAATCTGAGCACTAAATCTCAGAGTCTTCTATGAAGTTCCAGAAATAAATGGTGGCAACGTGTATATATTGCAATTTTATTTCATTCGCTCAAACAAAACGTTAGCATGTAAGAAATTTAAAAGGACACAATATGATAAAAATAGCAGAGAATGAACTGAGAAACTAAAAAGAAGATAAACCTAAATGCATGAAAAGTCAACATTCATTAGTGAACAGCTTCAGTCTTTGATTGACACTTGATAACTTTAAAACAACGAACTGGAAATCATGATGACTGTCTGAAGAGATTTCAGCACCAGCACTAAGATTTTTACATTCAGTTGGTTTGCAGTTGACTTGGTAGCCACTTGTCTGTAGTGCAGGTTTATCACAGGTCAGATCACAGTGTTGAGGAAAGCAACGCCCTCCTGGCATGAGAAAGGATCCCTTAAACTGCCCTCAGCTTAAGACATCCATTGTACAAAAGCACAGAACCACCACAATATGGTTTTTAAAGAACTTAGTCACCACTAAGCAAAATAATCGTAGCTTCTGCAGCTCATTTTCAATACTGAAATCTCTGGAAACGGTGCAACTGTCAGTAGGTCAGGAAATGTCTACAGTAATCTTTCATTCAATCCAATTTTCTGGAAAGAACCAGTTCTGCAGTTTGGGATTACAGAAAGTGTGTATGTAGAAGCAGCACAAAAAGACAACATCTGTTCCTTTTTCTTTTAAACAGAAATCATGTTAATTGTAGACCAAGGCACAAAACGTTTAGTGCATAAGCCAGTTCCTTGCACAATCTAGTAGTTCAGCCTTTGATTTTGGACCACTTATACCCATCCATGCTATTCCACTGTGTAGCTCCTGAACCCTCCTAGAAACGAATCAAACGTGGTTTCTGACAAGGGTAAACATCCTTACTGCTCAAAAAGTCTGTGTAAAACAAAAAGTTACGTGGACAAAGATGAAAATGCCTCCTCTTGTTTTGAGATAAACAGTACTTGACAAGCTTACTATGGATTTTTTTTTATGCCTTCAATAAATGCATGCAGAAAAGTGATGTTGTTTCTCCTCTTTATTTTAAAAAAAATATATAATAAATGGAGTTAGGCAATATTTCCACTGTCGTCTTCTCTTAGAATCTGAACCTATAGAAACAGGCAATGTTTGAATGGGAGAAAAATTTCCTATTGAAGCCTTTCTGAAGCTGTTTAGTGCTGTTTTGCTTTGGTGTTCAGCACTCAAGACAGTCTGTTATTGAAAGCATCTGTCCCACGGATGGAGCTGCGTGTGCTTGTAAGGAAATCTCCCCCAAAAGCTGTAAGTCAGCTTTTCTTCTGGATCAGCACAGACCCCAAAGCAAATACTGCTTGGAAAAATGGACAGTGCCAAGGACAAGGAAAGACTTTGATTTGTATTCTTTGTCCAAAGTACTACAGATCCAATTTGCAGGATTTCTACTCCACTGGACTGTACCACATTTTAAAAAAATGAATAAAAATAAAAAATTTACACGCATAAGATCTGAAAACCCTGGGAAAGAGAGAGGTGTCACCTCCTCTAAAAATGATTCTCAAATTACTGAGCAAAACCAATGGCATATCATTGCTGTTTTTCAGGATTTGTGTTGTGTGGAGCTGTGGGGGTTTTTTGTTAGTTTTGAGGTTTTTTTGGAAAGGAGGGTGGCAGATAAATTAGGAGGAGAAGGGGCCATTTGCTGTGACCTGATGGTTCTCAGGCAACTACTGCTGTTCTGTTTCATTAAACAATGCAAAAAGGAGTCTCAGAAAAGAGTGAAGCAGAGGGCCATGGCAAAAAGGTGAAGGACAATGCACTTACACAGGGGCATCCTCAGGAATTCAGATGCCTACACGTTTTTTCTCTCACCGAGAAAGGAGTTTGGCTCACCTGGGAGTTTCAGAACCATTATGGAAGTACTGCTGAATTTCAAATAGAAAACTGAAAAAAGATACAAAAGGATCAAGTACCTGGTTCCATTAACATGGTTACTGATAAAAGTCATGTTTTCCTCATTATTACACATGCATGTAAGATGAAGAAAAAGCGTAGAAAGTAATAAAAATGTGTCACCTTCCCCCTCCCTCTTCCCACATCTTTCTGGGCATAAATTAAGCCTTACAAATGAAAAGGCTACTCTGTGACATGCAATTTTTCTTTTAATTAAAAAGCTGGCTGTGTTGTGTTACATTACAAAATGTCCACATGCATAAATCTAAAAAAAGCCCCAAAATCTACTGTAAATCTACAACATACTAATGATTTACATTTGACTGCTGATTCGCATTATGTAGAAGTCTTAGATTTGGTAAAGCATCGTAACAATGTAGGAAGGCATCTACATCTTTAAACTCTGGACTGTATTTGCTTTTTTCTTTTTTTTTATTTTCCTAGAAAATTGCATGAAGGCTAACTAGAGAGGCTTCCTATCATAAAATTCCAAAATCTTGATATGTCATCACCGTGTGGGCCCTCCACTTACAAATATTGCCCTGCAAAAGCACATGTTCCTCCTTGTTCCTTGTTTTGTGAACCGAACCTCTACACATCTGATCTTTTAAATTACTCGTGGAAATATCAGATATGATAGGAAGACAAACCTGAGATACATTTGAAGTACAACAGTATAACTTGCTAACTCCTTCATTAATAAAGAAAACCTCTCTGAAAAGCCTTCCCAAGCTTTTCCCTGTTTTTTTTTTTGTCTTAACAACAAATTCTGAAAGATGTGCAATTTTATCTTGACATGAGTAGACTTCAAAGCACTGTGATCTTGTCTGATAGATGTAGGAATTTCTGCATAATCATTACAGTAACTTTAAGAGTCTTTTCCACCCTGCTGGAAAGGTCAGAAAAAAGCTGCGAACTAGGAGGGGAATAGCATATCACCAGAGTGATGTGTCTGAAGCTTTTCAGAATAGGTTGTTCCTCCCTCCTTCCAAGTGTCTGTCTGTCTCCATTTTCTTCTACCAGCTCACAAAACGTAGTCAGTTTTATATCAAGTTAAAGAGTCACATCAGCTTAGTACGAGTCTTTCTATGCAGTGTTGGACTTGCTGAGTTCCTGTCTGATAGCTGCAGAGAGAGAGAGCCAGCAAATCAGTCAGAGTCAGGGCAGAAAGCTGGAGCACACAACTGAGCCCTTCAAGCAGGCTCACCCTGCTCTTAAAATGTGAATAACATACACCTAAGGCAGCCCCATGTGGCATTATCAAGCAGGCACTGCCCCTTTTTCTTCCTGTAAAATTTATGTGAACATCTTGTTTTTCAGTTGACGCCTCCAGCAAGCCTGTGACCTTACCTAGTGACATCACCACCACTGGGATTATCAAGGAGCATAAGTGTGGGCTTGTTTATTTCAATTTTTTTGTTTAAGACCAGCCTCAGGGCTCTGTTTGCACTGTACTGTTTTCCAAAAGGCCACAGCACAACACAGCACAAAAAACATAGGGAAAAGTACTGCATTCTCTGTAGCCCCAAAACAGCCAGTTCTTTCTACAGCATCAGCTGATGGCATTTGATATTTTACCAGCAGTGTTACTAGATTAATATGACTTTCCCCCCACACACTACATTCCACACAGCAAAAATAAATGCCCATCAAGGCAGCAAATCATACCCAGAGTTTTATTTAATTCCAGACTGGTGGACCTTTTAAGATCATGTTTTCTCTTGAAAGATTGTTTTAATGATTTCCCTTAACTACAGAAGGCTACCTAGGAAAACAACTTCTGTTAAAATAAAAATGAAAAATTTGAGAGTTCTTTTCTTTGACTCTTATGTGACAGATCACAGAGGAGACTGAAAGCTGAAAGCACAGTTCTACTCTGAATATTACTAGTTTTGAAATACGTACCTCAGCAGCTCTGGATCATTTAAAAATAACCGACCTACCACCACATGATACTAAGGGTAACTGCTAATCCCTCAAATACAGCATCATTTCAACCACTCTTAAAAGACACTACTTGGTGTCAATGTTCTACTAAAACAAAACCCCCAGGAGACAAATCATTGAAGCACATCAATTGGAACAGGTCTGGAACAAATGGTTTGCCACAGACTAGGAACAAAGCTACTTCTACCAATATATCACTCTCAGGCTACAAACACATTGTATTTACATTATAAAGCACCTGCAGCTACTCTCAAACTGAGCAGCAGCAGTGAACAGAGCAATTCTTACCATCAATGAGTTCTTCCTTTAATTTTGTTAGCTCCTTCCTCATTTCATCTAAAATGTCCTGTGGAGTCAGAGCATAAATAATAGATTAGCAAACAGATTCAGTTTGACACATGCAAGTTTCTGCTCAGAGAAATCCCAAATCCTCCCACTACAATCCCTCCCATTAATCCTTAACCTTTATGAAACACATAAGCCACCCTTCAGATTCCAAGTTAGTCCTCAAAACCTAAGGAATCCCTAGAACATTACTAGTGCAAGTAAAATACAGGAAAAGCCTTCCCTAAAAGTCCTACAAATTGATTCCCATAGAACTTATGAGAGGAGGAGGGATAAGAATAAGAAAACTTTGCTACAGCTGAAATGTGTTGTGGATTGCAAAGAAGGGAGCTAACTAAACACCACGAGGCAAGGAAATATTCAAAGGGAAAAAAAAAAAGAGGGGTAATCAAGTCATCAAGGTCCCAGTCCCAGTGGAATGTGAGGGAATGAAAGCAACAGAGTGAAGTGCTAATCCTGCTTGCTGTTTTTTCCACACTTGCCAGCAGAACCACCCACCAGACCAGAACCCACCCTAGAACCACCTGTTGAGCCAGGACCCACTCCAGAAGCAACCAGAACTGATCCATAACCCAATCTAAAGGCAACCCCTACATGGTGACATGGTCTAGAAAGGAACTACCAAGGTCAAAGTTACTCCAGAACCATCCACTGAGCTGCAGCCTGCACCAGAACCTCCCTCCCTGCTTGGGCATGGGCCATTGATCCAAACACCATTTGAGCAGGATCCTTCACCTCCAACTCCACAGTTCCCACAGGACTCCTCTGCTCTGGGCCTGGACAGCTGCACAAACAGCAGCATCCCTGGGTGCTCTTCCCCACCAAACTTGTGACCACGGGTGCTCACATCTGACACTAAAACATGGTGATACTTGTTCTGCTAGAGTTGCTCCAAGGACTTGTTGCTTGTTTGGGTACAGGGAAGAGAAGGAAAGGTTTTCCAGGCCAACTGATTTCCCAGTTCCATCTATAGTGTCAACCAACGCCACCCTGTGTGTGCTGCCTAATGCAGCAGCAGGAACTGTGAGAAAATAACGGGGCTGCCTAAGCCACCATCCTACAGCTCCAGCTCCTACTGCTATTGACACATGCCCAGGGCAATTGAGAGTCCAACAAATACTAAATCATTAGGTTTGGAACTGGCTAACAAACAGTTAAAGATTGGTACTGGACAGCTACAAGTGCTCATGTCCAAGCTGTCTCTCCCAAGCATTGCACACATACCTGCTTCAATCTGTCATAATCTAGACCTTCTGACTGTACTCCATTGGCACTGGGCTGTCCCGTCGGTGTGGATTTTGGTCTGCAGTACAAAAACACATCCATGAGTTACTGGTTGTTCTTTATCACAGCATACACAGGACTCCCCCATCAAAATTACTGACATTTCTCTATGGAAAACATAGTAAAGAATCAGAATGAAAACAAAAAATTGGGAGTGGGAGGCTGGGAAAATCAAGCAGACCCAAAATACCACACAGAATAGAAAGCAACAACCAAGAATGTTTTCCACACACTGGAAATATTAATTATCGTAAGAGTTATTAGTTCAAAACAAGAACTTTCAAAGTAGCAGACAGATTTCACTGTCAGTGGTTTCTGATGTCTTCATAATGGGCATGAAAAGCTGAACGCCTTCAAATGTCAAATACTTTCCTTTTTCAACTGCTTACTCATTCCAAAGAGGCTCTCTCAAGGAAACACTCCCACTGACTAATGACTGAATGTTGATGCTGACTGCATGAACGCTGAGCAATCGCCCTGGAGCATTGTCAACAGCTGACAGACATGGCCCAGCAACGTTATCCAACTCCCAACCTAAATTATTCCAATAATTGCTTTCTAAAGCTACTGAAAATAAATACTGTAACAGCAGCAAGATTTATCAGATGATACTTGAGAGGAAGTTCTTGTGTTTTGGACTATGTCATGCTTGATGTTTGCTGATGCAATACTCTCTTTAAGACATCAAAAACTTGCTTACCCAGACCAGCTTGCATTTTTAACACACATTCCAAAAGAAGTCAAGTTTTTGCCTTCCCACTTCTCTTTCCTGATCCCCTCTTTTCTACAAGGGGTAATTCAGACTCAGGTACTTACTACAGGTACAAGCAGAGACAGAACCTAGATGCTAACAGCAGGAATAGCAAAGCAGGTTCTCCAAAACAGGGAGGGATGGGTGTATGTGGGACAAAAAGAGTGAGGAATGTTCTGCTGTTCTTAAATACATTTTACATCTTGGCTAAGATTCTCTCTCCATTACCTATAAAACATTAAGCCAAAAAGCAGCTGCTGATAAAACTGCTGACAGTTCATGTCAAGAGGTTCCCCTGATGTTTAGAATTATCACAGTATGGTAACTTTAAGGAAGGGCAGGGTATAAGTAGACTAAGCTGGGTCCTATTTCATTGTCCTTGTATGTGGCATCACTGAACAGAAGAGCCTGGCCTAAACTCAGTGTGTCACTTCAAAATTCCTACACAGGAGGAATTCATTTAGCCCTGCATTTTTCTGCATTTGTTATCTGATGGTGCAGCCTTATTTGCTGCAATGGAACAAAAAAAAGACTGTATTTCTTAGTCTGTTTTACAAAATCACTACCTTCAGTTTTCATGCATCTTTCTGTACAAGACAGGAGTCCATCCCCTGAGAAATTATCCTACTGCATTGGTTTTGTCCAATAAGAGCTGAATGAACCTCACACTGGACTGTCCTGGTGACTTTTACAACCTGACAGGACTAATTTCTGATTTGCTAACTGAAGGAGAATATTCAAAATGTGACTCCCAACAGACAAATGGTCTGCACACCAAAATGTTGGTTTGATGCTTGTTCTTCACTGAGGATCACAAAACTCAGTTGTTCCAGCTGTAAAGACTTAAGTCCACACAGTTTAAATATAAGTTCCCAGAGAGAAATTGCTAAATTTACTACTGCTTGAAACACACCAAAATGAAATACACAATCCACCAAGGGAGACAGAAGATGAAATAAGTGAATAGCTTGATACTGAAAGAAGCTGGAAAACAGAATTCACTCTGCAACCACCAGAAAACCTACAGTGTGTGCTAAGGCTATGAAGGCAAACCACAATTCAGGATCTTTTACAAAACTCTTGATGTGTTACAGTGCTTAGTTCATTACAGAAGAATTCCTTGCCCAAAAACATTCATCAAATGAGATCTCTGGCAATTGCTGTTTCATCCTGTATCTGGTATTTAAAGAATTACTTGCAGTTTACACCTCCAATTGTGAGCCCTGACTGACTCCAGGCAGAACAGACTGAGTTTTTCAGATTCTTCATACGTATTTGCTGACCATTCCCACTGACTATAGCTTTCTTCCCATACACTATGGCATCACAGCATTGATCCAACATGACTGGGAAAAATCCAGTGTCCTCTTAAATGTAGCTCCTGGCAACTGATAACAGGTCTGCCTTAATAAAAAAGCCCAAACAAGAATATACTTTAATATTTCTTTTTAAATTACTTATGACTCTAATGTTTTAATGAGATGACTTCGAAGAAAAGCTCTCCACAAACTGACTGCTCCATGTTTCCTTTTCTCCATATCCTTAGAATAAGAAGTCGGCTTTACCCACCATATACCATCTACTGCTGCTGTCAAAAATCTCAAAAGTTTCTGTATAAACTCTGCCCCTCAGTCTTGGGAATGTGTTCCCTTTTTGCTTTCTAAAATGCAAGACATTCTTAATTCAAATACCAAAATACCACAATTAGCAAACTAGATCAATTCTTATCTCAGGAAAATCTAGATGTCTTCCTCCCCACAGGATGCTTTTCTTTCCTTCTTCAGCTTGCTCAGAAGAAAGATTAATGGTGAGTGCAGTTGCCATTAAGGAAAACATTAACTATTGAAATGTAGTGAAAAAACATCCCAGCCATTCCACCCAAGATGGCTAAAGAGCTCTCCCGTGTGGTTTTTCACAGCATTGCCTAACAGGACACTGAGGCCAGCCTGACAGTCCCTACACACCTTAAATCCAGCATGCAAGGTAAAGATTTTATTCATGCCAACATGCAGAATACACCACCCAAGATAAGTAGCTAAAAGGGGAACTTTTCATACAAAAAGATTAAGTAATCACCACAGTGAGCCTTCGTGGAAAAAAAAGCTGGAATGTGAGTCAGTAATTCTGAGGGGCTCCAACACATTTATCTGTGGAAAGCTCTCAAAATCTGAAGGGTTTCAATATCAGTACTTTTGGCTACCACTACCAAGTGAAACTTAGATGTACAGCAAAACAATACATATGATATTAACTCTAACTTGTGAATGTATTCCAAATAGAAATATTAATTTATGTTTAAAGAGCCTTTAATCAAAAAGCAGATGTGAAAACTCACCTGGAACATTAATTTGTGTTCCTATGTATCGAAAATTACAGTTTTGAAAACCTCAAAACACTTTTCTCAAAACACTGCAAATGGGTCACTAAATCCTGGCATATTCAACAGGAATTTGCATCTTTGCAGGTGAAGACAAATAAACAGTACTGAATATAAATTCATACCTAGTTCTTAAGGCATCTAAATTTGCCTGTGACACCATCTGCTTTTAACCAGTCCAAAAATGGGCTCAACTGGACAAACAAAACATGAAGAGGAACCTGGTGGGGGGTGTGTGTGGTGATTACCAACCCATGTAGAAAAAGTCCAGCCCTGAGCTGGTCAAAGTGGTTATGACAAAGCCTCACATCCCAACAGGATGATACCTGTTTAATGAATCATAGAACCTGTTTTCAGAAGCAAGCAGATTTTTCCACGGAGATTCCCGTCTACGAAGGGGAGAAACACTACCTTAAAAAGCTATCATAGGTCTGAATTTTGTTCAGTTTTAGCACCTTAAACACCATGGGCTTTCAGCAGTTCCAAGAGTTCTACTTGAATGTTTCAGTAAATACTACAGGCACACAGCTTAAGTCTTTTCAGTTTGCTACAAAAACAAAAGGCCTGATTTATTTAAAATTTATTTTAAAATAATTAGAGAACATTCATTCTGAATAACAACAACTGCTTTGTCTACCTTTGTGGAAGCCCTGAAAATTTTGCTGACTTGCCATTTTCTTAAGTATGCTTTGCTTAATCCCTGTAAATGACTCACATCCTCCCTGCAGAGGTCAGGAGCAGGTTCTCCAGTCCTACCACGTAAAAGATATCCCCTTCTGGCAAACACAGGATTAGTGTTTCAAACAGCAGCTCTCCCTGACTAACTCACTCAAAGAAAGCTGGTTTAACAAGCTGCTTGCTGAGATAGACTTGGCAGGTTGAAAAACATAGGGAATTAAGAAAAACACAAGGATATTCAAGGGAGACTTCTACTAACACCTTCTCTTTCTTGGTCCATGAAATTTTCCTCATCCTGGCAGGGCAACCTGTCAACATTGACTAGAAAACTGTACCAGCAGTCTAAGTACATGCTACGGCACCTCCCAGCAGGTTATGACAGCAGTGGAAAAGAATACTGACATTAAATAAACATAGAATTCTCATTTTAGAAGTACTTTCAGAGTACATACACCAAGGGAAGCCCACATCAATTAAATTCCATCAACATTTTCCATTGGATGAGTGAAGACAGAAGCCTGATGGAGAGTGTCTCAATACATCTAAAAGAAAACTCAAAAATCCTCTGTAGTCCTGTACTGCTCTAGGCCAGGACACATTTTTAAACAGACCTCAGCAACCTCTGAATTTCACCAGTTGCAAAGAATCAGTGAAACTGGATGCATGAAAGAGTGTACGAGAATCTACTGCTGTAAGGGCAGGTAGAATCAATATTCCAGATTCCCCAAAAGAGTCTGATATAGAGTTGCCCTATTTATTAATCCCTTTATCCTATGGATAAGCGATTGAAGAAGGTATCTATAGCCAAAAGGCCAGGTCAGCAACTGACTTAAACAATATGTACTCTAAAATGTTCCTTAGGCTTCCTTGCACTGATTATTTCTGGGACAAGTCCCCAGTCAATGCCACCTTTTGAAGCAGATCAAGGTATCAAGACAAGAGGCCTTGGTTAAAGCAGGTAAGACCTCCTGGGGCAAGGGGGGAGAGGGCAGGGGAGAGTGAAGCCCAAAGGTAATGCAGTGTTTTGTCACCCTGGCAGTGTAGCAGAGAGAGCATCACCACCTATGGCACCTGCTTTTTGACAAAAAACAAACCAAGCAACCAGAACTGAGGCTGCAGACACCTCTAATTCCTGGATTTATTCTGAAAGACAGACAAAGATACTGATACAGGCCGAGAGTGTTTAGTGTTGCATTTTACAACTGAAGACCTCATGGGCAACCTCAACTACAAGCAAGATCACTTAGAGAACAATTGTTTTTAATTCTCTGATCATCAAATCCTGTATAGCTGTTTCCAAAAGACCAGAATTTTAAGGAGAATTCAAGTCATATCAAACAGTGCATTCCCAAGTTTAACATGTTCTTCTGTTTTCTCTCAAGAAATTCAGGTAACTTTGTCAGATTATCACAGGGCAGAACCCTTTAACCTCTGTACACACAATATATAGGAATTCTAAATGAACCACAAGCCTCCTGCTTAATGTAAATGGTAATTAAATACACCTCAAAAAATTGCCAAAGCAGCCATTTCACTTACTGAAATACATAACAAAACACTCCCTGCCTACCAAAGTTCCAGCTGACAAGCTGCCAAAGATTGATTAATGCACTGAAGGATGTGTAGTATTTCTCCAGTTCTTTGGTATGAACTTCCTTAGATTGGTGTGAGACAGCTACTGAAAACTGCCACAGAATCAAATCTTACCAAGGTGGCTTAAATACCCAGATAACCATTCTATGACTAGCACAGAAATAGAAAGGAGAACACCTGTTCACTGGATTTACTACTGAATATGTGAACTGCAGCACTGAATTTGATTTTCCCTGGCAGGAAATTCCAGACTTCAAGTGAAGAATTAAGCATTGCTGTAGGCAAATATTCACCTCAACAATTCAAGTTATACACCAGCAGTTGTTAAAGAATCTTGCTTGGGTTTTACTTTTGATTTTACTGTGAAAAGCTTCACTTATTAGCATTCTCCAAAAGTGACTCTCAATTCCTACTTTAAGCTGCATAAAGCAGTTTCACAGCAGCAGTTTGAAACCCACACATTTTGCTTTTAACACTATCAAGGTGATCTTTACTATTTCAATCCAGTATCTTTAGCAGCATGTGCAACAACAGCAAATGTAAGGCAAAGAGAGCTGGGTACAGAAGGGGAGTACCTGGAGATAACAGGTGACTTGCTTCCATTCACTGTATTTGTCCTCTCCCAAGGCTTTCTTGTTAGTTCTGCAAAACACAGTGAGAACATTAAAAACTGTCTTTTTCTAGTTGTTGTGTGATTTATTTGAGAAAACTTGCAGTACCTGGCAACCCAAGTCAGCTGGTTGGTTATTTTGCTCTTTTTACTATATTGCATTAGTTCTTTCATATTAAGCTGCCACCTGTTGTATTCATCTGTGAATGCACCATGTTGTGAGAGCATCTTAAAGTCTCACTTGTCTCCTGTAAAGACACTGTAAAGGCCATTTGATTCTTAATCCAGCTGGGAGAAGGTCTGCCTATGCTTTAAGTACCAGATTGCTTCAGTTGTAAAACACGGAATTCTGGAACTGTACCCAAACTGTCACCTTCAAATACTTGAGGAAGAAGTTTTTAAGCTAAAGGAGTTTTCCTGAGTTCTTAATGAATTATATAAAATCAAGTTAGAGCCATTTTCAACAAAGTGACAGCAGGTATCATACTACCTGACACAATTAAAGTGTCTTTCAGCAGTGAGGTCTTTGTTTTCATTCCTTACAATCTGCACAAGTTAAAACAGTCCTTCTATAGTGTGGATTGTTATTACTTTGCTACCATAACTTACTCAGGACTTCAATGTGCCACTGATCTTATCAGTCTTCATTTCAGATTTGGAGTTTCTTTGGTTTGCTCCCTTTCTTTTATATGGCTCAGCTCTGCTAAGCTGGGCAAGCAGGGAGGCAGAAAGGCCCTTTCAGAGTCTCATATTGACCAGAAAATTCCCTGGGAAGAATAGCTGGATACTGGGAAGAGTATCTGAATTGCAGAAGTCTGCCAGCATAGGCTGTGACCCAGCCAAGAACAGGCTGCTAATGCCCGTAACAAGCCTTAAGCTTAATTTTATACACCAGTCTTCAGAACTTGTGCTGCCATAGGAGTTATTTTAGCAGGATTTTAGCTGCATTTGCAAAATTGAAAAACTACTGCTGTGGCTGCAGCTTGCTCAAGGATGCTAAGCATTCCTCATAGAACATGTTCCAGTGTTGAGGTTCAGTATTATCAGAGCATGTCACATCAAGAAACGAAGGAAAATTTCTCAATTGCAAGAATATGGTCAAATTCTGAGTGCACTGGACATTTTTAACAGGTTTGATGAGGCTTCTTATCATCACCAATTAAAGGAACCACTTCCACTGGTTTTAATTTTCCCTCTCTTATGGGCCTATATTATTAGAAGTGTTCCAAAAGCAGTCACTTCCCTGAGGCTAATGTCCTCTCTGTTTAACAGAATGAAGCAGACTCTTAAGAGAAGAGGAAAAAAAAAAAGGGGGAGGTGTGAAAAACTTGATTTGCAGGATGTCATTTATTGCCTTGCAGTCTAACTTCTTTGGATGAATGGCTATATCTCAATACTAAGTTTTCCAGTTATTTCCATCTGGACACATGTAACTCCCAGCACTCCTTTTTTATTCCACAGCCAGATGTCACCTGGGTTTTGTTCACACTCCAGCAGTGGTTTTCAGTATGAAGGCCTGCACATCATCAGGTGGTTGAACTGTCTAGAGGAGAAGTGTCCACATGGGCAAGCAATCAACAGAGACAGCTAGAACTCACTGAGCACTGGTATATTCACTATCCAGTTATTTCCCTTCTGCTTCCACTGCCTTTTGGGATGACAAACTGCAGGAGATATGGCACATCCCTCCCCCTGGTGCACAGATGCACTGAGAGGTGGCCAGGGAAACTGTGGGTACAAAAAGGCGCTACTGAAGGACAGGGAAAGCAAATCTTGAGTGTCCCTTGAGTCCTTGCAAGACAATAATTTACAGTATGAACACATATGCATGCTGACCATATATCTTGGCCAACTGCAGAATCTGTGCTGTGTAAGTTTTCCTTACTGACTGCAGCAGAAGTGTTGACTACACAGTTCCAAACTCTGCCTTCTCAGCAGAGGGATCTTGGGCAAAGAATTTCAACACTATACACTTATATTCTTTATTCACTTATGTTCTTTTTATGCATCATCTTCTGAAGCAGGACCTATTCTACAGCAAAATTCCAGGCTGTAATCATGGGAGAAGAGGCAGGCTCCAAAATTCAGCAGAGTTGACTGAGATTTGTTATCCCAGAGTGCACAAACCTGTGCTACTTACCAGGTGTGCTTGTTGAAGAAACCTTAGAAGATGAAGACTCTGATTCTTCCTGATTAAAAGGGAGAAGAGAGGGAAAAGGGAGAGAGGAAGGAGGGAAAAAAAACCTCTTTATAATCTGTTAGATTCACCAGGGTCAATCAAATGTTTAAATATTTATTTCACTTCTTATAGAGATTTAAAATGGTTCTGCTCAACTGTATGTACGAAATGTGCAAGCACTTCACAAAGTAGTGGTTGTATGTGTGTATAAACATATAGTAAAGTATAAATAATCTCTTGCACATCACTGGAATCTTTCTCATAATCTTTGTACTGAGTAATGTGAATTAGATAAAATTTCTCAACTCACAGTCTTATCTTCTTTCTGTTCTGGTTCTGTTGATCCCTTCTCAGCAATTCTTCTCCTGTAAGCAGAGACAGAAGTTACCAAGCTCATCATGGCTTTAAGATGGAAGAATGTTGTTTACTGCAATTAAAGACTCATAGATAACTATAACTGAAAATTAGTGTTTTAAGTACTTTCAAAATACCTTCAAAGGCAAAGCCCTCCTGCCAAAGCAACTGTGCCATTTGAAGTCTGTATTCCCTCCCCTACTGCTGCACAAAGACTCACACAGAAGTACTGGATTACACTCCAATAAAAATGGCTATTCATGAAACACGATCAACTTCACAAAGCAACCACATGAGCAAGCCCAAGTTCATTTGATCGCCAGCCAGCTGCAAACAGGCACCCCAAATCCCACCTGTAGGATGACTAAGAGGCTGGAGCAGAGCAGAACAGCTCCTTACCTCCTGGCCAGCAGGGCACTCATTTCTTCCATCAACCCACTGCCTCCCAAGGGAAGGGGTCCATTTCCACGGCCACCGTCTGTTTTAGATGAAGCAGAGCCTCCTCCTCCTCCACTTGAACTGGAGGAGTCTTCACCCTTCAGAGTGCACAAAACAACAGCAGATGTGCCAACAGAAGGAGGGGCTGGCTTCATGAAACCAGCAACATTCACATACAAGAAACACAACTGTAAAAGGAATGCGATGGGCTGGCAGCACCTCCTGCAATGCCTTTTTCATCATGAACTAAGCCTACCCCAAAGTCTTGATGCTGCCATTAACCTTGAACAAAGGTGACAGCCAGAGACAGGAATGGCAGAAAGAAACCCNAAGGGCGTGGAAAGCGCCGAGGCCGGCAGGGGGGGAGCGGGAGGGGGCGGGGGAACGGGAGCCGCTTGGCTGGGGAGCGGAGGAGGCGGCGGCGGCGGCGGCGGCCCCGAGGGAGGGAGCGGAGGAGGGGGTGGGGGGCCAGGAGGAGGTGGGGCTGCTACTGAAGACTGAGCTGGGCCAGGGGGCAGGGGAGGTGGAGGAGGAGGTGCAGGTGGTCCTTGGACAACACCTAGTGGCAAAGAGACAACAAACAGAAGGCGTTAAGGATTTAGTAAACAAAGATGTTGCTTTCATTGAAATGCTGGTTCTTTTGCTCAGCGTAAGAGACATTAAAACTGGTAAGGTACTAGGCAAGAAAACTGCAAATTCCAGCAGAAGAGAAACATTCTTATTCAATGTACTAAAGATATTACATAGTATGCTGTGAGAGATCAGACAGTTTCAGAGACATTTACATACAAAACCCCTCCAGTCAGGTTCTGTGCTGCAACCAATAACTTTACACCAGGAAACAGGCAAAGAGTCAAGTCAGGCATGGGCATCGCAGCAGGAGGAACAATGCTGTTCACATGGTGCTGAACAGTGACATTTCATTGTACTAGCAAGCACTGACACATCACCCAAACAGCTGAACCCTTGATCTGTTCGAGTTCCAATGCTAATTTCTAAGCTGAATGTAAACCTTTCCTCTAAAAAAATTCCAGCAATCAATAATTTAATACAAACATTAACTGGTGAGTTAGAAGACTGACATATTTCAAACTGATAGGAAGAAGCTCTTCTATTTTTTATCTATCATTCTTTTAGTGCTTTAAATTGACATTGATATCCAATACAAAGTGTATTTTGAGAAAAGAATATTCTGATGATCACTGTGTTACTATTATAAGAAGAGTTTAAGAAATTGTGTCTTAGACAACAGCTCCACACCTCCACACATCCTACCCCCAATCTCACCCAAACTGCCCTGTGCACTAAAAATGCTGCAACAACTACCTTAAGCAATCTCTAAAGGCAGCAATTTCACATCAGTCTCCCCTGTTTCCTACTCTTCTAAGCACTGCATAAATTTAAAAATCCTTTTAAACTCTCCTGGCATCACTCACTGTCCAAGTGCACACTTCTATTCCATACTAGAAGTGAGGCCATTCACCCCATTCTCACTCCAACCCAAAGCAGCTCAGACCTTCACTGAAGACAAGAGGGTTATAAACAGGATCTATTCTGCATGGCTTGTGTGGGATGAAGCCACAAACTGCTTGTCCCCAGGAGCCCCTCTGCCTACATCTTTAGAGCTACTGCAGAGTTATGTACAAAGACCTCTATCTATTAAATCAGCCTAAGTCTACTAAATCAATATATAAGCAGGATTCAGGTTAGCAAAGACCCTTATGCCCATGTAAAACTCATTGCTATCACATTGGTGGTGTGTTCATTAAGGCTGCTTCATCAAACTTTTTGCCTAAAATCTTCTTAGCTACACTGGTAATATGCTACAGAAAGACCTGTCTCTCTCTCTCTATATATATACATATATATGTGTGTGTGTGCGTGTGTGCAGAGTCATGTACCAAAATACACCCATTGTCCAGAAAGAAATGCTGTAGGTGTCACATACTACTTTCTAAATTTGAATTCTTCCTCACTTAAGGTCATTTGCATGTCCAGAGCCACACATACATTCTTCTGTGTTGGCTGCCATTAGGAAACTAATGATGCTGCCTGGTAACACCACATTCCAAACGAACTAACAGTGCAAGGTTTCCAAGCAAGAATCTGACCGACTCTGCTCTCGACAGGTTTTCAAGAAATCGGAATTTGACTCATGACAGGCCCCAGAACGCCGGCTCCCGGGCACAGAGCCTTCCCGTTTCCCTTACCCCAGTTTTCCACTGGCACTGGGCTGTGGCACTGAGATCGCTGCAGCTTTGGGAGCACTGTCTGAGTTCCTGGGGGCAGGCAGGGGCTCGGCCCGCGGCCCTGCTTAGCGCATTAGTAGCAATAACAGAAAGCCTTACCCTGCTGGGTCGGAGGTTCAACCGGCTGAGAGGCTGCCTGCAAGACTGGCTCAGAAGCAGAGGAGTCTCCCAGCACAGAGTTTAGAGAGTTCTCAACAGAGGCAGGGGTAGCTGCAGAGGGAGAAGGGAGAACACTAGGCTTGGATGAGGGAGTCGAGGCATTCGGGGAGTTGGGAGAAGGAGAAGCTTGAGGCCCAGACAGTGACAGAGGCGGAAAGGAAGGCAGTGGGGGGGGAGGAGGTGGCGGAGGCGGCGTTGGACCTGAGGTAGAAGGCGAAGGAGCCGGGTAGGCCAGGCTTTCGGGGAGCCCGTTAGGAGCCGTGGGAGACGTGGACGTTTGGGCGGCCGGGTTGGACGCCGACACCGGCAGCACGGGTCTCGGCCCAGCAGCTTTGCCCGGCGGGCTGCTGATCATGACCGGAGGAGACGGGGGCAGGGGGGCGAAACCGGGCGCGGCCCAGGCCGCGGCCTTCGTGCTGGGAGGCAGAGTGGCCACGGCGCTGACGGGAGAGGGGGGCCGAGAACTTTTGCTCAGCGGCCGCGGAACCGTGGCGTAATGGGGGAGAACGGGGTGGAAAGCCGAGCCTAAGGATGTAGCAAAACGTGATGCAGAGTGCCTTAGAGGCGGTGTAGGGGGAGTGGAGGTCGGTGGTGCAGAAGTCACTACAGCGTACTCCGGGGCGGCCTCTGCCATTGGTGCTGAGACTGCTTTTGCATATGATGGAGGAGGTGCTGAAGGAGGCTGGCAACTGGAGTAGTCAGGAAGTGGAGTGCTATACGGGGAGTTGTCGAAAGATGGAGCTGGACAGAAGATGGAAAGCAGCAGCAAAGGCAGGATAAAAAAAGGAGAAAGAGAAAAAGGGAGCTAATGAAGCAACAAAACCAGCATTCAAACAAAATGTAAAAATGTAGACTACAGTTAGTACCAGAGGATTAGGCACAAGTGAAAATACTGTTAGGAAAGTTTAACATATCACCAACAGCTGCTTTTAAATTTTACCAACTCTTTTTGTGCCAACATTTGAATTTACAAGAACGTTCTAGAGAAAGTTTTCTCAAATCCCATCTGTGAGATGGATTAGATATAGGGTTGAGCAATCAGTCTTTTATCAGCTTTTATCTTCTTGTTTGGTTGCAAACTGCAAGCAAGTGTAGTCATCTTAACTTTTCTTTCAACTTCACTAATAAAACTTACCACAGGCAGCAACTGTCACCTTTCTATTCCTCAGAAAAAGCTCCATCGTAAATACTGAAAGTACTGGGAATAAAACTACCAATAAAATCCTGTGCTCTGAAATGACTTACACAGTATTCCTCGACTTTCACCATGAGCTGACTTATGTAAATTGAGTTTTTTGACTAAAGGAAAATCGAGCACTTGACTGCTGTTCCATTATATTACCAAAATGAGAAAGCGTTCAGTTATCACTGGATACATTTCCGCAGGCAGTGCATTATCTTATCTACAGATACATACAATACCCTTCACTCAAATGTTACTACAATGATAAAATAATCAAGACTTCATACTGAAAAGCATTTCTCACGCTATTACTTAGGAACATACCTTCTATGTTAACACACTCAACCTGATATGCAATGAGAACACATCTTGTTGACTAGAGCAAGCAATTATAAAGCATTTAGAAAGTTTAACTCATCACACTTTGACCATGTTGGAGGTGCCCAATATCATTCCAGTTCTTCAAGCAATCAGAGAATCTGGCAATGGAGTGAGCAAATAGTGCAAAAAAACTTATTTCAGAGTTAATCGAAAATTATGACAGGAAAGTCAAAGCTCTTGGACTTCTTGTCATTAAAAAAAGGAAGGAATTCCAGCAAGAAGCAGCCTGAAATACTGACTGTTGTTACACAACTGTACTCACTGCCCTTTGCTGGTTCTCTCACACTGCATCACCCAAACACATACAGAGCAGTCTGGCGGTTGACCACGCTCAGCTTTTGAAATTCTTACCAGCATTTGAAATTCTTCTCTCTCTTTCCCATTCCAACTGTTCCCTTTCCAACTGTTCTTGCCGTTCTCTCTCCTGCCGTTCCCGTTCCAGCCGTTCCAGCCTCTCCTTCTCCTGTCTCTCCCTTTCCAGGCGCTCCTGCCGTTCCCTTTCCTGCCGTTCCCTCTCCAGCTGCTCCTGCTCCAGGCGCTCTCTCTCCAGCCTTTCCCTTTCCA
The DNA here is from genome assembly GCA_013398175.1 of Climacteris rufus. Classification (NCBI taxonomy): domain Eukaryota; kingdom Metazoa; phylum Chordata; class Aves; order Passeriformes; family Climacteridae; genus Climacteris; species Climacteris rufus. The sequence goes on along the minus strand of VZRZ01001722.1, from coordinate 80,041 downwards.
GCCTCTCTCTCTCCAGCCTCTCCCGTTCCATTCGCTCGCGATCCAGCCTCTCCCGTTCCAGCTCCTTCTGCCTCTGCTGCTCTTGCAGCTGTCTGCAACGGGGAGAGAAAGGACAAACACTCAGCTGCAAAGTGAGAACCAAAACATAGCAAGCAACTGGTGCAAGGACAAGAAGAGAAACTCCTCGACAATCTTGGCAGCGGCGAGAACAAAAGCGCAGCGTCTGTACCTGCGTGGAAGCCTTAATTCCAACATGTCATTTTTCTGAGCTGGATAATAGTTTTATTATGTTTACAGTAAAAAGAGTGACATATCCAATTTCCTCTTAACATTCTGAGAGACAGCCTTCAAGAGGTAAGAATAGAAAGCTGACGCTGCTAATTTACTAACTGATACAATCTTCCCAGTTTGGGATATGGAGTTACAGTTGTTCTTTGCATGGTATTTTATACTCAAAGCAGTGAATAGAAGCACAGTGAAATAGCAGCAACACAAACACTCATTAAAAAAATCCGCCCTCAAATAAATTATGTTTTTTGGATTAATGAGTCAGGTAGAATTTATCCAAATTTTACAGAAGCATCAAAATGCACACGTGTCCATCCCTGCTTGCACAGTACCACACACACAACTTAACTGGCAACAACATGAGAACACCCTGAAGGCACAGGAAAACTGGACATGGTCAAAAAAATCCAGGGGGCAGCAGCCAAGGAAACACTGCAGGGAGCTGGCAGGGTTTCCAGCTCATGGGAGTCTTTGCAAAGCAAAGCAGTGAAGGGGAAGATGTGAAGGAGAAAAACAAGTAAAAGCCAGGCAGTGGAAATATCCTAAGGGAAGAAACCTTGTAAAATTCTCTGCCAAAGCCAGTGGGTTGGCTGAAAGGACTTTCCTGAAAAAAAATATAGTGGGTAAAGCTGTATACCATCTTTTTGATTCCTTCTTCACAATTTGTTTTACATTTTCTTTAAGATTTTGTGGTTTGGGGTTTTTTGTTGCTTTTTTGTTTTTTGGGGTTTTTTTAAGATATATCTTCCTAGTTGGTTAAAATACAGCTTTGTGATTTTCAAAGCTTTTTCATGTCTTGGGGATAACTTGCTGCTAAAACAAAAATTAGGCACATCCTCTTCACAGCTGTGGCCAGTATGTTCTTGTCAGTACAAAACACTGAAAATGTTTCTAGCTGTTGTTCTCTATATGAATGCTTGTTTCCAAAAAAAAAAAAATGACAGTTAGAAAGAAAATCTTGTCTATAAAGCACACAGCCATTTTTACTGCCATGTTTCAGATGCAAACTGATGACAGCTTCTCAACAAATATGAAGCACAGCCAGCTCTTAACTATAAAGCAAAGAGGAGACCTGAATTTTGACACCTCAAACTACCAGATGTGTGCTTTCTATACTATGGCACTGGGCAATTTCATTTGGACAGTCAGTGGCAGTGGTGTGCTCTATGTGTGGAGTCATAAGAACTGAATTCTGAAAAGGAAGGGAACTTCAGCTCTTTCTCTCCTTTTAATGCCCAGAAAATACTGGCATAACTGGAAACTCCAGCCCATGAATTATTACTACTGAAGTCCATCCGTTTTTCAGACCAATGTTTTTCCTTTACAAACAAAAATAAATAATAAATATTGAAATTTCACAATTGCTATAACCAAATTAATTCCAGTTATGCACAACACAAGGACTTTTTCCCTACTGAACTTGTTACTCATCATCCTCAGAAGCAGCAAAGCAGTTCTGCTCCTTTACCAGTTCTTCCCTCAACCATTAACAAAGCTGTAATAGCTGTCACTATGAAATCAGAGCTGCAACTCAGTTTGCTAAAGGCCTCATCTTTAGCCTCTGAAGTCCACTAAAAAGTCTGGTGATTGACCCATACATATTTGTAACCAGTAAAGGATTTCTATAAAATGTTAAGAGAATGTAATATAAACCACAGAAATTTAAGCTCCAAGAGATATTAAAAATATTTCTGACATTACATTTTTGTTTGCCCTGTACTGTAAAAATACTAGTTTTATTATGTGTTCTTTTTTCCCCTCAGATAAAATCTATTATTAGAAGAAAACAGGGTTTTCATCAAGACTAACTTCAGCTTGGTCATGTTAAAATCCCTTTTTTAGCTATGTGTGTAGCTAAAAGGCTTCTCAGAGCAGAAGATAACACTGACAGACTCCAAAGCAGCTTTGTTTTTTAATTCATTCTTCTGCTTTCATTTGCCAGAAATGACCATATTCTACCTAGAAATACACACTCTGTTCATCCTAAAACGAAAATGTAGATAAGGCATTGGGGATCATAAACATTTCACATTATATTTAGTTTATAGTACAGGAAGGTAGCAATTCACTGGGTTTAACAACACATCAAGCAGCTGCCAGAAAGTTTTTTGCTTGAGTTCTTCATTTCTTTACAGAAATAGAAGCTCAATATAGGTCACTCCTCACACAAGGGCAGCATTGCCAAGGCTGTTTTGCAATGAGCCATATCAAGAGCTCTGCCATTTCATGTTTTCATAAGCAGCCTGGAAAAGAAACAGCAAGGTGCTCTTCATTAAGCTACTTAATAATATTAAGTTATTTAGGATAGCAAGGGTGACAGCTGATTACGAAGAACTACTGATGGATCTTCTAATTCCAACTAACCTGGGAATAAAACTGGCAAATAAAACTCAACTGAAGTGAAGCAAGGGGAGAGAGAGGGAAATACCTACTGAATACAACATGCTGGACTTTGAGTCGACTATTGACTCAGGAGTGAAATATTAGGGTTACAAGAGACAGTTCCATGACAACACCCATTCATTGATGTGTTCTGTTCAAAACCAGCAACCAGATCTACAAATCAAGCAAGGATTATAAAGCTGTATAGAAATAGCCCCATCCCGCCTCACAATCCCTGCATCCCTGTTCCCACCTCACAAGGGGGAGAACAGCAGAACTGAAAAGATTCAAAGAGCAGCAACACTATGATCAAATGTACCAAACGCTTTCCACTTAAAAATAATTTGAAAAGTTGGAATTCTGCAGTCTGAAAAAGACAACTGGAGCTCTACAAAACCCTGAGTGATGGAGGACACCCCTTTACAACAGCTGGGAGGAAAGATTTGATGCAACTCGTGAGAGCAAAGCTCAAAAGAAAAGAGCACCTCTGCACATCAGGCAGATGAGCTACAGAATTCCTTGCCAGAATAATTCAAAGAGAGTAGGAAAAAGCTCACAGGGAAAAAAGAAAACACTAAAAAAAAAAATCAAATAACCACCATGAGAAGTCATTTAGAAAACAGAAATTGCATCACACTGTTGATGTTGAACTGGTGAACCAAGAGATGCCCAGAAGATGGGAGAGCAGCTGAGGCAAGTACTTCAGGTGTTTGCCCTGGCCAAGAAGAGTTTGTGTCATAACAAAATGCATCTAAGTGTTTAAACTTCATCTGAAGCAAAAAATATTTCAATTGGCAATGAACACTATGGAATTGTATTGGCTCTCCAGTAAAATCTAAATGAAAGACAGCAAGATAACCACTTTCATCCACAAAGGACCTGAATAAAAATAGTACTCGTTATTTAATAAATATTGACTCGGTATTTAACATTTCATTGTTATTTGTAAAAGAATCTGCATTTTCCCTTTCTTCAGGAAATAAAAGGAATAAATCCAGAATCTTTTGCAATTAGGAAGTTGAGCACTTGACTTACAATACAAATGCTCTACCAAGAGAGGGCAGCAAAATACCTTGCAAACATATTTATATGAGATTAAATACACCATTGTTGAGAATAATTCTCATTATATACTGCTGAAGCATCCCTTTGTCAACAATGAATAAAAAGGAGCCAAAAGCACAAGCAAACAAACAAGCAAAGAAAACCCAACCAAAAAAACCCCACCTCACAGCTCACTACCTTTCTACTATCATTTTCACTATTTTGATAAACCTTTTGTATAGCAAACCAAAAGCTGCACAGTCAGAAGATCAGTATGCCAGTAATGCAATCAAGTTGCTTTAACACAACTTAATGAACAAGGAAGCATTTCATAAACTACAAACTAGAGCTTAACAAGTGTTACAGTTGTAGCTTAAAAAGATTAAAAACTCATTCGATTCTTTAAAAAAATTTGCATCAAATCCCCCTGGTTTTGTTTAGTTAACATTAGACAGCATAATTTTATTTTAAAATGCTGTCAGAGATCAAAATTATATTAGACAAAAACATCAGTAGATTAAGAAGAGTCACCACACATCAATTAAAGAACATGTGAATGTCAAGACTGGTAGTTCAAGAACACTGAAAGCAGTACCTGAAAATCCTTCAGCCTTAGAGAAAGCAGAATATCTGACCACCAGGAAAACAACTGAAAAAGCTGAGGAGGTACTAAAAATGCCCCAGAAAGCTTTCTCATAGTGAAATGCTCGTTATGCACAGGCAATGTGCTCCTAAGCATTTTAGAAGTGTGAATGACTACATCTAAGAGCTAATTTACATTGAATAGCTGAGACTGCTGTAAAACTGTACGTGTCAGTCACACACAAGGTACTGTTACTCGTGTTCAGACTCAGAGTCAACTTGAGAATCTCACAATAGCTGCTGGCTTTGTCACAGAAACTATTCATGACACTTTCTGCCTGGACTTTAATTAGTTTCATGTCAAAAGCATCTTGGGAAGCTTCACTTTGGGGTGTTTTGGGGAAGGCTCTTTATTTTTTTTTTTTTGTGATGCTGTTTTTAAATTAGCTTACTTTAATACTGCATCAGCTTTCAAAATTATTTCCCCTCTTGCCCTTATACTTTTGTCTAGTTAAGGAGACGCTGGGAGGTACTGTAAGAGGATAAAGAAAGAAACATATTTACCATACAAACTTGTGACTTAATATGAGCATTAATCCTGCAGCTCTCTGGGCAGCCAAGCAGCAGGAGCATGACTACATTCTTGAAATAACACATGGAGAAAAAAATGCAATGAGCAGAATTAAGCACACACTGTTGCATCCCTGCTGAACACCCCCCACACACACATTCTGTGATGGTGAAAGTGTTTAGAATTTCTCCTACATGACAACTGCAAAACAGAATTGCAGCTAATTTACTTACCCAGGTACACACAAAGCCTCCCTGGCTTGCTTTTTGTCATAAAAGGGAATAACAATTAAGAAGTCCTGCTGTCTCAGCTCTTGTTATTATATGAAATGAGCCAATACCACATGCACACTGAGATCACTTTCCATTTAGTAAGTAGCACCACTTCATTCAAAACCCAGTGTGTGTGATGGGTAACTAGGAAGCTATCTCAAATTAATACTATCCATTATTTTTTGATCTGTAGTGGGGAGGGGAAAGGGAACAAGTGGTTGCTTTAACTTCAGCTCCTGAAGGTGAATGACAGAGATCTTCTTGTCCTTTTGCTAAAGACTTCAACACAGTCAATCAAAAGAATGGAGTCCTCAGGCAATTCTCTTAAAAGATGGCCATTACCACACATGTTGAAGAGAAGACAAAGATCTCAACCAGATGAAGAAAATTCAATGTTTACTGGCAAAACAATATTGTGTTTCAGAGCAGACTCAACAGCCAGAGATAAACTGTCCTTTCCTGGAACACTTTTCACATCCAAGCCTCCATATCTTGGTCCTCTGCAGCAGAGTTACTGTATTTGTGAAAAGACTGTCCTGTCCTTTCACCAGAGCAAGGATGCCTTGAAACATTAAGAAGCTCCCACTGTGTCAAAAACCAGAGCATCTGTCACAAAGGCACCAAGAGGGAAAAAAAACCAAACTATGAGTAACAAATCCAGAGCTGAAACAATTTGCAAAGCAAAGAGCTGCCTGCTCTGGCAGGTCACCTTGTTTCCTCAAGTGGAAGCTGTGTTGTACATTCACATAAATCTTCAGGGTTCTAACACTAGCTTGCTTTGCTCTGGGCTGTGAGATCAAGCCATTAAATTTTTTCCTAAAAAGATGATAGGAAACTGCAGTGAGAAGCACATATATCAACCTGAATAACAGAGTTCAGCCACGAACCTGGAAGGCTTCTTGTCACAAAGCCAGATACATTAAAAACAGAGGTATTTCCATGAACAGTACAAAGGCATCTTTGTATCACATCCAAATTCAGAAGACACTGAGCTGATAGACATTCCAACATGAACAGAAACTTGTTTGAAGTATTTCATTTTAAAACTCACTGTAGAAAACAAAGATTCAAGACAAAACCTGCATAAAACAATATATCTTGAGGAACAGACCTGACTGAAGTAATTTCTGCATTGCATGAAGAGGTCAGCTGCAGGCACATAATACATAGCATTTGACAGCTGTTAGTCATCATTTCTGAACACACCAATTTCATATTCCACTCCTTCTTGGCTGAAAAGCTGTGTCAAAGCAGGGCATTAAATCACTCAAAGATCAATAGGAATCCTATCCCTGTTTTGTCTGCTTAAAGATACAAGGAAGATGGGGTGGAAAGAAATCACTCATGTGTATTGAAAGAAGACTCTAAGAAACATCACTTGAATCGTTAAAAAAAAAAACAATATGGACTTAAAAATCATAAAATTGAGGGAAGATTTTTTGTGTCCCACATGGTGTTTTTTGCTTTTTTTGAAAAACAGTTTCTTGCTTGTGCTGATACTCATTCTAAAATGACATAGTGTGGCAGAAGAGAGACACAAGCATGACACACAAGAGACAACATGAAGGTTGCCAAACCATAGGTAGCTTAAAACACTGCAGTAATATTCTGCACTTACTGTTCTAAAATTACCATTAAGACATTCTGTACAAGAAACCAAATGTGATTATAAGAAAGTATTCAACACTGTGTGCATCTTCCTTTCTGTGCTTCACTAGGGGTTTCTTGAAGTTTTATAAACAAGACATCTAGGAATAACTCTACTATGCTGAGGTTCTAAAATGAAGTGCATAATATCAACTACAATTAAATCTGGGTTCATCAAGCCAAAGCAACCTGGAGTCTCAGTATGCCCAGGCTTTCAGGGCTGCTCTGAGCTCCTCCAACCCTGCCTCAAATGATGGAGCAACAAACAAGACAGCAATGTTTTGAGTTTTATTCTAAAATGCTGTGAGCCCCAGCATGTGGGCACAGATAGCATTATCTAATCCAACAGTCACTACTTACTAGAATACATCTCACATGATGGTTCTCCTCCTCCCACCACTGAGTCACTGCAACAAACAGAGCAGCTGGCTGCAAACAGGCTACACAATGTCTGGCTGAGCTGCAGGCACCAGCACCAGATGCAGGCTGACCTCAGCTCCATCTGAAGCACATTGTCCTCTACAGCAGAGCAGCTACCTTGTGACCACAAGGAACTGCATGCACACTCTGGACATCAATTTAAGTAGATACAGACACAGCCAACCTGCTTTATCGTGCTTGAAACTTTACAAGAAAAAAAATAGTGCTTTACATGCTATTTTGAACTTAGCTTGGTTTTAATAGTTTAAATTTCTGATCATCTTCTGAACAAGTTCAGAAAAGGTAAAGTGTGTCTGTTATGGCCATTCAAATTTGCAGGAGCTTATCTAAATAATAAAAATGGAGTACCAACATTAAACTTGCTCTTCTATCTTTAATATTAAATATTTATTAATGACTCCAAAATTCAGCATTTACCACAAAGCTCACTCTCCTGTATGGTCACGCAAACCTCCTGAACACATCTCTCAGTGCCTACACATTATGTACCATGGAATGAACACACACCAACCCCCAAATTTCATAATTCATTTACAAAGAGAAAATACATCCACATCTTAGAAATTTGCAAGCTGTATTGACATCAAACACCGGCAGCCTCCACAGAGACTGAGAATCTTCATGAATAAAAAGTACTGATGCACCAATAACATAACCTCAGCAGAAGTGATCAATATTTAACCTCTTTCCATCTTCCTAAGCAATCTCAGTTGCATAAACTTCACTTTGCATTATCTACACTGAACTCCTGCTCTACAATTCTTACCAAGTTAGCTTTATTTTTTGTCAAGTGCTAGACAGTCTGGACAGCTTCCACCTGAGCATCATGCACATGGTGTCAGAGAAATCCAGAAAAGACCCAGTCAGCTTGATACAATGAGCAAGAAACAGAGACTCAGAAGAACAGCAGAGTCTGATTAAAGCAGTCTCTGTTAAAGAGCAGAGGTTTGTGGAGTGAGTTTATGTCTGTGCTCTGGAACTGACAATTCCTCCCAGTCTGAACAGTGCTGTGGACCTTTGGTTCTTTAAACAGCAATGAGAGGTGACACAGTTTCAAATTATGTTTCGGGTTTTTTTAATTGTATCAGACACTTTACACTTAATGCAAAATTATAAAGGCATTTAACTGACTACACATATCAAGATTTTGAAACACTATGCAAATCTAGGTCCTTACAGCTATTTCCAATGTTCAGGCAGCTTTCTCCTGATCAGTCACCACTGCAGGTAATGCTTCCACTGCCCATTTGATTCCCCCTGTACACTAATACAGTCTACAGGTTGGTGGTTTTCCCCTCTAAAAACAGGACACCTACTGTGAACTCTCTCTCATTCCATTCTGATCATCAAAATTTGCAGTATCATCCAACTCCTCCTGCTCTCCTTCATTCTCATGTATCTCGACTTGCATCAGTAACAAGGACTTGCTTTGTTCAGCAAAACACCAAAACAAATTTGATTGTTCCTGGTCCCATTGATGCATTGATGCCTGTTCTTATGCTCCTCACATTTCCACATTAACTAGGAAATTCCCTCTTGGTATCTGTCAAATGCTTTCCCAAAGTCCAGGAACAGCCTTTCTGCTTTTATAAAGAAAATATTGTCTGGGTCCAGTTTACTGTGCCATGTTTTATCTGTTACCAAAGTCAAACTAACAGGCTTTCTTTTCCTTGATCAAAAGGGATTTAAGTTTTAACAAGAAGCTTTTATAAGCTTAAAATGCATTAGGTGGAAGCAGTAAGAAGTAGGTTTTATCAGTCAAGCAAGAACTAGTAACCAGCCACCACGATCAACACATGCAGAGACAACTATAAACCAAAAGTTTATTAGATACAGCAATTCTAATAGACAAAGGAATCTATTAATGCTCTTGGATCAAACCTCATTAAGCCTAGTTTTCCTCATCTTGATCTTTTCAACATATTATCTAAAACTAACAGAATACGAACTTTCCTGACAGAAGCTAGAATGCTGGAAGACACCTGTGCACACAGAATCTTAGAAAAAAAGAAGAATCTTGCTAGCAGAAAAGCTTACTTTCATTGGTAACTTCCTCTCAGTGATGTATTCCAGTGAGTACAGAAGAACACAATTTCACAAAACGGAACTACAATAACCAAAAGTCTGGAAAAACGTAGAACTGTTTCTAATGCCAATTTAATGTTTTGCATTAAACAGAAAAAAACCTCACAGAACTGAAAAATTTGCAGAAATGTCAGGATTTCAAAGGAATTTTGTCAATGTAGTCAAAAGATTGCTTAATGGAAGAGGGCTCTTCTCAGTGTTCTAAACAGATCAGTATTTTCAGCATCCACAGTTGTTCAGTGCTGAAACCACACACCTATCCATAGAGCCAGGTATGGCTCTGAAAACTAGACTGGACAGAACCAAGGAAAACTTTACTACAAATGGAAAGAAAATTAGACATTAAAAAAATACAAAATTATTTTTAAAAAATAGAGAAAAATTTCATATGTTGGGCACTAAAAACTCATTTGAGTCCATCTAAACAATGTCTCTGGGATACAAACTTCATGCAGATTCTCTGACATGCACAATTACACACAATACAATCATATGAGTGGATCCTACTGACCACTCAAACCCTAAAACCAAGAAGCCAACTACTACATCACATTCATACGTGTATCTTAGATTAGAACTGTGTGCTCAGTTACAATCTAGTCCATCCATACGGCTTTTAAAGAAATTCTACCTGCTTGAAATAAGCTGTTGGATAAATGGCACCATTTCAGAAGCAAACTGGAAGCTGTACATCTGGCCACTAACTAGGAAAAGGTTACAGGCTGTGGGAAATCAGTAGAAATCAGGCTATCAGGGACACAAAGCCATGGACAAACTTCCATTCCTTTAAATTACTACAGCTACATTGATACTGAATTGTGGAAGTTTATTTTCTTTTAGTATTTCTGCACGCTTTCAGAAAAGCTCAGAAATGTAACATTTACGGGGAAAAAAATATTTTACTGTAATTAAAAACTATGATTAACAAAATTCAGAAAAATGCTTTTAATCTGTAAAATAAAAATCTGGTCTGAGTCTATCAGTAAGTAAAAAACTGCTACCCTTGACAGCTTCTGAACTTGCGCTAAACTAAGAATCCAGCTTCTGAACTTGCGCTAAACTAAGAATCCTTCCACCACAGGATGTCATAAAACCACACTGTATCAATACTGTATTCTAGCACAGTTTACTTTAACAGAATCATCACAAAACAAATTAAACCTGTAAGCAAACTTACAGTATTTAATAATATTAATTAATTTAATAAATTTTTAACCCCCCAAAACACTGCTGTTGCATTTTGTGAACTTGCAATGTTTTCGAGTACTTACGAAAGAATTCGGTCAAGTTTTGGTCCATTACGTCCCTGAAGGACAGCAGGGGGCTTGTACACCCTCATCATTCTTCACTATCTGTACAGTTCCTCTGTTCCTGGAGCTCTTGGCCTCTTTATTTATGAAGCAGTGACCATTTTGAAGTTATTTATAGCCATTAACTCATTACATTCCCAAGTGTCGTGTTAGATGCCAGCTGAGTGACTCATATTCCTGACAATGTATTTACTAGGGCTGGGAGAGAAGGTAAATTTACATGCAGGAGTAGCACACACAGGCATGCCATGAACTAATCTTGTATTTTAAAATGGTCTTTGACATTAAGTAACTCTGAAGTTATTAAGAAATACGTATGGCAACTGAAACTGGCTCGTTATCAATCAGGGGAATTTATAAACACTGCCCGCCTGCCACTCTGATAAAATGAGAAACAACCCACAGAACAAAATATCCCTTCGGTTTTCAGGATCAAGAATGGAACCTGGAGTGTTTTAAAGGTTGTTATTACTGTAGTTAAATGAATGAAAGTTAAGGAAAATTACAGCTGACTTCAAGTACTCCCTGAGAGGAAAGCATAAGCTGAGTGTTCTTAGGAGACTGTAACAAAGTTATCAATCCACCAGACAAAAATCATTTCATTACACCTTATGTGCCAAGTTGGCCTCATAAAAACCTCAGTGTTTTAGATGGCACACCTGCTCCTAGCAGCTTCAGAAACTGTATCACTGCACAGTAAGCAACACAAATATTTGAGTAAGAAGCTCTGCAGGAAAATAAACCAAGTAATATTAGTACTTTGGCACTTCTACTCAAAATGTAAGGCATCTAAAATCCTTTCTACAAGAGACAAAAATCTTTGAACCAAAATAATACACTTCTGCTGGCAATGATCTAATTTACTTCTTCAGTTCCCAAGTTCCCCGAGATTCCTGAACACTGGATATAAAAGTGAAGGAAAACATCAGATCCATTCAAGAGCTCTCTTTATTATGCCACTCTTCACTGGTCAGTCCTTTGGCAAAATATTTCTGAAAAAATGTTTCTGTTTCTCCCTAGGAAAACCCTGAAGCTAAAAGCCACATAATTTAACTTTGAAATCAGTCCTCCTTTGAGCAGAGGGTTGGACTAGACCTCCACAGGGTCCCTTTCTCCACTTTAATCTTCACACAAGCAGATTTTTTTTCCTCTGGCTTAGAATAATTTAACAAATCATTTTCCTGCACTTATAGATGGGAGTGAGCTACACACTACTAAATCCAGGTACACCTAAAGGGAGGGATAGAAGATGAGCACTCAGAGACAACTGTTACTGAGCCACATTTTAAAGAAAACCCCCACCCAACAGACACATATTTCACAAGCCACAGACTTAGCAAAGCCTTTCTCCTGATCCATCACAAACCCCATGTTCCTTCCCACGCAGTAACATTTATTCCCATTTCTTGCATTCCCTGTAGTCTTACTGCTCCCCACAGGATTCAAGCCTGCCCACACTGCCTTTACTCTTACTGAGATTGGAAATGTCACTTATAGATATGTTAAAAGTAATATACACTTAAACCTTTTCTTCCCAACTATTTACTACTCTCTACATTATGGTAGTAACTCTCTTGTTCTTACAGTCTGGAAGCTGAAGGAGTCACTACAGAAGAGAAGTTCTAGCTTAGAGTTAATTGAACTTTATTATATCCATGTAGCTACAGCAGTAATGAGACTGAAGAAGCATTTGTGAAATGTTTTAACAAAATTACATGTTTTTCTTAAGCTTAATGACACAACAGCAATAGTCTTTCCACGGACAATCTGTCTGGCAGCATGAGTAAATACCCATTGCAGTGTTCCATCCTCTTTTAGGGGAAAAACAAATCAAACCAGGACCAGACTTCAAAGAGGACATTACATTAGATGGAAACAAGTAGAGCACCCTGATCAAAAAAGTGAAGCCATAAGAATGCCATCTGATAGCATGCCCTTCACACACAAAAAATTTCAAGACACTTTCAGAGCTCTTAATATAGGGCAGCACTTTTTTCTGAAGAGATGCCTATCTACAATGCTTCTCTATAAAGTATTTCAGCATTATAAATTTCAGATAATGCAGCCTTCTAAAGGAACAGACAGGAAATAAAAATACTAAGAGCCACTAATGTAGGACAGAAAAAAATATCAAAAGATAAAAAAGCTTTTTAGAAGTCTGTCAAAAGAAGTGACACAAAAGACTTTTATCATGACAGCAAACTTGCACATAAACACATCAAACAGACAAATTTGTAATGAGCTTCTTGCCATTTGTTTTTAAACAAGGTAACTTTCAGATAAAGTGATTCCTGCTCAGATTTAAACACAAACTGCAGAAAAGAGACAGACAAGTATGACCAATTTTGATGACAACCCTTTGCTCAACATACATAGCTAGCTTACCAAATGAATTAGTCCCAAATTAGCAATCTGGTTCTGATCACCTTTTCATAAAAAAACTAAGTGCCAAATATCAAAATAGAAAAAACTTCAGTGATAATTAGACCCAACGTGTTCAAGCATTTTTCCAGCTACCACAAAAAGCTGTTAAGTGCATTTACACCATCAGCCTGGACCACCTCCCATTTATTCAAGGCTCCTGTTCCCTGTATCTGTACTGCATGTGACCCAAATCACTCTCAGCATCCCTGCAGGAAGGGAACAGCTAATCTCCTGGGAGTATTTCGATGGTAAAATAATCCAGGATTGCACCACAGGCTGTATGCTTGGGACAGCCCAAGGTCTTGCTGTTTTCACTTAACTCAGTCTGACAGCACTGTCCTACAAACCTTCCCATTTCATGCACCCATAACCCAGACTGCCATGAAACAGAAGGGGAAAGATGGCAACTACAAGGCCTCCTATAAATGGGGCACTTCATCAATATAGAATGATTATTAAAAGGAATGGAAAAAAACCCCTGTATTTTCAAAATGCCAGGGGTCTGCAAAATATCCCACAGGGCATGGGACAGGGTACAGTGGCTTCACATTGAATGGAACAGCTTAGCTGGGAGGAGCACCACAGGTCAGCAGAACACAAGAGTAATCCCTGAGGGCAGCACAGGTACAGCCACTACTGCCCCAGTTGAAAGTTGAAGTGCTAAAGGCTCCATAAATTTATACACTACAAGTAGAAAATTAAGGTTTTTTGCTAAAGAACCCAGTATAAAGGCAAACAAGATTTCCAATAGAATACTCAGATCTAGCACTTGCACATTCAGGACAAAAAAACCTGTCATTTGTGATGACTCAATTCTCTGCTTCTAAAGGTTAAAACTTCCTTCCTCGCATGCTGCTTTTTTCAGTGTCAAAAACTGAACACACAACAGTCACTGGAAAATTAATTAGCCAGCTTGAAAATGACAGCAGTGAAGTCTCCCAAGGCTTCCCCTCTGATCTTCAACCCTTTCCTGACAGGCCAATTCCAACTGCATTGTTTGAATGGGTGGAAAGCACGAACAAGGGATGCAGCTACAAAGTTTTTACAGAGCTGCACTAATGAAAACCGTGCACATACAAATGCTGCCCTCATGCAGGAGAGCAATGCTAAGTCCTTGACATTTATTTTCTTGTCACTGGGAGTTACCACTTCCTTGAACTGAGCAGCTGTTCACTTTAAATACCATACCTTCTCTGGATTTCCAATTCTTCTTGTGATGGACCATTTTGTACTTGAGAGGGAAGCTGTGAATTCTGTCGAGGCAATGTAGGACCTAAAAGCAAAGACAGATCATAAATTAATGGTTTGAATTTTTACCATGCAGAAAAAAGCACAAAATCAAGGAAAAAGGCCAGCCATCACACAACACTGTAAAAACTGCTCACTTCTGCTTTTTAAGCCAAACAAGCTCAACAACATAATACAGCAAATAAAAACTGCAACCTCACGCATGTAAAATGTTACCTCACGCATTTGCAGAATGAATTCATTTCACATGGATGGAGAGGTTTCACAGAAATGCAAAACAAATTCTATATATGATGGAATCTGACAAAAGCTTTGGAAAGCACTGCAAGTCTGAGTTTCTCTTAAAACAACGAACAAGTACTCTTGGAGGAACAGGAAAGGCTCAAAAAATTAAAACACTCACCTAAATAGAACACTGGAAAAGGGGGAGGAAAAAAAAGGGAAAAAATAAGAACAGGAGAAAAACCATCAGAACTGTATCACCACATTGAGAGAAGGAAGATAAAGTATGTTTCTACAGGTCACACCAAAATTTACTCAGATTTTAGCTCATCAACTCGGATCAAAGACCTTTTCTGGATGGTCTGGTAAGCATTGTGTCCAAAGGAATGGGGACACAAATGTACAAACTGTGAATACTGCTAAGCAAGGGAGATGCAAAAAGGAAGGTCATGCAAATTCATCTTCAGTTTTTACTGATGGGAAACTCTGAACCAAACAACTTTCAAGTAATTATATATGCTAGATCCACATTTTAGAAACAAAAAAGCTTTATCATTTTAATCACAAATGCATTTATAGCACAAAATTATGCACAAAGAATTAACAGAATTGATGAATGAAGAAGTCTGGAATTATATAAAGGAGATCACGAAGGCATTGTTGCTTTCAGAACAGGCAGTAAACCAGGAAATTATTTATTCCAACAAACTATGCAGAGTGATGGGATGGTAATGAGACCTCCCCCATCTCAAATACCAAAATGTCAAATGTCTTTCCCATTTGAACTTGTGAAAGTCACCCAAACCCATAAGAAGACCATGTGTGATACACTGACACATCAAGGACAGGCAATTTGGCTCAGGCTGAGCAAACAAGTGCCCTGTTTAAAAGCAATACAAAAAGGTTCACTTACTCAGAACAGCAAAGTATTGTGTCCACTGTGGTCATTAATCATGAAAATTATAAAAGTGTACACTATCTATCTACGTACCCTACAATTACAAAAAGTAATGGAACTTAATTCTGGAAGATAAAAGCAGGAAGTGTACTACCAGAGGTGGTGTCTTCCTCATTTATTCTTTTCTGCAAGCATTAGGCCCTCATACCGAATGACTTGATGTTGCTACGGATGTACAATTTTTGCTTGAAGTATCTCCAAGAGATACCCACAGGTTATAAATCCACAGTATTTTAAATGCAAAATATTTAACTGCAATGGCAATTAATAATTCAAATTATCAGGAAGTAGAAACATCTGCCATGTTGCCTGTCTGGAAACCTTTTCAGCTTTGAAACTTCCATCAGACACGCGTCCTCCTCTCGTGCCCCCTGTGTGACAGGTGGAAGGAAGGTTTTTAATGCCCATCAAGCCATGACTGCAGCTCCCAAGCAGCTGGGCTATTTGCTGCCTGCACCAGGCTGCAGCCTTTCATG
This sequence comes from Climacteris rufus, assembly GCA_013398175.1. Taxonomy (NCBI): domain Eukaryota; kingdom Metazoa; phylum Chordata; class Aves; order Passeriformes; family Climacteridae; genus Climacteris; species Climacteris rufus. The sequence continues at coordinate 64,091 of VZRZ01001722.1, read as the reverse complement.
GACTTAAACAAGCAGACACAATCCAGCAGCAGCTAAAGGTGCTATAAACGCCCCCACTGCTGCTTGCCATTGCCTACCAGAACTCCTGGAGTAAGTCAGGCTCACAGCCTGAGGTGTAAACTGCAAGTAACACTTTAAGTATCAGATAATGTGATGAAACTCACGCCCTATTCCTCAGGAGGAAACACATTGACCTAAAAAATAATAATGAAGAGCAAAAATAAAAAGAAATGGTCATAATATGGCCATACACCAACCAGAACCACTTTGTGCTGAAAATGCAGTTGAAGTTCAAGCTTCCACCCATTTAATCTTTAAGAGTATTTTTTATGAACAAGGTATTATCATGCTGGAGTAACTGAACACAGACTACTCCACAACCTTTCTATCTTAAGTCTTACTTTAGCCAGCACCTCCAGGAAGCAACCACTGAGCTTCACCTGCACTGGCTATTCCAACCTATGAGAAAACCTGACCTTGTAACTTCAAACTTGGCTCCACAGCACTGTCTATCAGAAAATCACGTTCTCTATCAATTCTGCAGAAGGCAACCCCCAGCAAGCCAAGGTAGCATTAACTTGGCCCACCTACTGCAGTAATAGGTTTCTTTCTTCCAAGACAGCAGAACAAAACCACTTGCTGACAATCAGCTTGGTGGTGCTGGTACTTCGTATGCATTTTTGCCATAAGGAAATGCAACCTGAGCATACTGAAGGCTTTCAAGAAAGAAAAGTTCAGCTACCAAGTCATCTGTCCCGATTTCTCATCAAATTGCTCTCTGCAACCACCCTGCTAATGGACATTAGCCACTTCATGGTACCTACCAGGTGGAAAAGTATGGTTTACCCTAGAAAGTTTATTACAGCAAGCCAAGACCACCACTTCATTGCTAAAATACAACAGTCTGGGTAGTGGGACAGGTGGTATATTAAATAAACAGGAACTAGCTAATAAAAATCTCTCCCAGAGGCTTTTGAACACTTCAAGATACTTCAGAAACATCAACCCCCAAGAGAAATATTCACAGATACTGCCTGGAAAAGGACTCTGATCCTCCTACAGGATCACTTTATCTTCAGAAGCCAGTATAAGCCAAGTGAGAAATGAGGCTGAATGGTCTATTCATTCTGAGTTTTAAGGAAAAGCTAACATCTCTCTTCTTTTAAAGAAAGCACAGATGGTGCACTCTGCAGTACACTCTGACAGACAGATGATATAATTTCATCCTAATTTGTTCAGCAGCCATTCCAGTTTCAATGCTTTCTGTTTTTTAGCTTATTCTCACCTTTGCATCACTCTTCCTCTATGACAGTTCAGGCAACTGCGTGGTGAGGGATGGATTGGAAATCTAACACATTAAAAAAAAACAGGGAAAAAAACCTGCCTGAAGCATTTTCACCAGCTAGATCAGAGCCAGTCCTGGTTCTTTATGCAGTCACACAGACAATTATGGTGGCATCAACATCAGAACATCAGACTTCACAAACCAAATCAAGCATCCTCAACACAACCCTTTTAAATCACAACCAGAATTACAGTTTGATAAACTCCTAAACTTCACTTTTAGTCCCAACTGACTTCTTACTTTGTGTCTCTATTCAAAAGCTGAATCAATTTCAGTTGCACAACCCTATGAAAGCCTAACTGGCAAGCTGGAGAAGACAACACATGGCCTGTCCTCCCTTGATGCCTTTTGGTTCCTCTGTTCCTTCACTCTTTCAATTACCTTGTCTGCTTTGGAGTTTCAAACCACATCCCACCCATTCTATTAATGTCACCTGCATTATGTTATCAGTGTTGACACAGCATCTGGCTTACACTGAAAATATCACGTTCCTATAGCCTTAAAAATCCCCAAGGATCAGCTGTTCAAGACTGGCACAACACATGTACTGCAAGTTATTCAGTGAGCTACAATGTGAATTTTCATTTGGCTGGACAGGCTTCCTTGGGAGCTGCTAACATAAGGAGGGATTAAATGGGTTTTGGAGGGACTGCTGGAACCCAGATCATGTGAAATCTTTCTCAGAACCGCACATGCCCTAAGGCTGTAGAAGACAAAAACACAGAAAACCTCACTCCTGCCATTATTGCACGTCAGAGTACAGCATTAAAAGACAAACCCTAATTTTTGAAGGAATCTAGTACACTTGGTCAACTAACACACAAGAATTTTAGTTTGAGGTGAAGATCTCTATTTTCTCCCCAGAGAAACACCTTATTAAACAACTCAGTAACTACAAATTTCCACTCTTTCATTTCTCAGTATGTTACTGCCAAAGATAAGCAACATACCAGTTATACAGTCTGATCTCCAAATCCAAGTATGACTTGACTTTTCAAAGTCTCTTCAAAGACTGAAAGTGGGCAGCAAGTTTATTTATACATATATATGATAGAAACATAAGTGAACAGGCTAATTACAATATTTAGAAATAATTTTCACTAAGGAGAGTTTGAGTAAGACCACACCCCGGGCAAGAGTTCAAAGCTACAGCCAAAAAGATGCATTTCTGTTAAAGAATGTAAGAACTTTAAAAAGAAAAAAGTGCTTTATTAAATGGTTGAAGGATTTCTGAATGAATGGACAGCAGGCTTTCCAGAGATCTGTGCACGAAGCAATAACAACCATTTTGGTGACATATCCCTCTTTCATGTGTCTCCAGCTTCTTCTTTTCCCATTCAGAGCCTGTGCTGCTTCTGGGCCAGGACAGAACAAAGTCTGGGGAGATTTGTTAACCAGCCTACAGGAGAAGCAAAACCACACCACTCCTTGAGACCTGGACCCATGTTATGGTTCATATGCAATGAACCAATGCAATGGCCAAAAACTAGGACAGTAACAAGTGACAAAATGTTCTCTAGTACTTCTCTTTGGGTGAATCATCTTCCAGCCCAGACTTCCCTTTCCTTCAAACACCTACTTCCCCACTCACAGCTACCACTCTGCAAGCACCTTCAGCTGACTTAATTCACTCAGCACTCCATACTTTGAAATAAACACTTCCCATCTCACTCCCCAAACAGCTTTACTTGATCAAGGTAATAAATGGGAGCAAGACTAACAAAAATTTTCATGAAAATACATTTTAATTGAAGGAGAGGTAAGCCTCCTATCAATGCCAGCAGAGCCTGCTATCAGTGCCAGCAGAGCCTTGGAAAGCAGGCACTGATAACCTGGGAGGCAGGCTTGGCTCAGCACCAGTGTGCTGGGGGACCTCAGCAGCTTCCAGTTTCCCTCTGCCATCCACTCATGCATGGGGACACAAAGACAAAGCTGCAGCAGGAGAAAACTATGGCTGCTTACTGAAACTACAATATTACAAACCTACAAGAGTAAGTATTAAAGGTAAATATATCAATACCATCTACTGTAGGATATTTATTATTCCCCCCACCCCGGTTCTGTCAAAATTTGTTTAAATAGCAATGTTACAGGTGATGACTGTCACTACTGGTGTATAATACCACAGAAATGAGCCTAACAAAGCTGTATTTCACAACTATCTTCATGATGTTAATGAAAACACCCTGCTCCCAAAAGGCAGATTTAATCTACCTACAACTTCTACTGGTAATATTTTTAAAGAAAACAACATAAGCCCTCAATAGTAAAATAAGTTGACATTCCCCAATGTTTATTAAACAAAATTTCATCCATAAATTAATGTACTTCTATTTATATTTGCCATGCAGTTTAGACCAACTACCAAATTTTAATTAAATTCTTTGGGTTTTTCATCTAAAATTTAATGCTTTCACATGATACACCACTAATTCAGAAGCACCACAGAAATCAGAAACACCATACAGGCAACCCTTTAAAGTCTGTATAACTCTGAAAACTTAGCACCTCCTCCTTCACTTCCAAATACCACAACTAACACTGATGATGCTTTCAATAATCTTACGTGCAATTACAATGAAGAGGAAGTACTCTGTCCAACAAACAGGTAAAACTTCCTGTAGGTCAACATTTTGGCACATAAATCAGGTTTAGCTAATCAGTATTAGCTATTATAAACACCTGGTAACTACCAAAAAAGACTCTTTAATCAATCCCACATTTAAAAGGAAAGGAAAAATCTTGCTAGCAAAAACAGAGATACTATCCAACTTTTGACAACAGAGGTAATAATAATACCATCGTGTTACTCCTGTTCTGACAGGGAGTGCTGACAGCCTGTTCCAGGGGCTTGCTAAGAGTACAGGTATAGCATAATTACTTCACTGCTGTAGAATTTTTCTTTCTCCAAAACAAGTTTTAGCATGACATGAACCAAAACAGTACAAAGAAAAGCATCCATGATCCCCTCTGAGCTACACATATACTTTTCTCATTTCAGTCTTCTCTAGTCTCTACATATATTCCAATTAGGCAACCCCAATCTTTGTTTCAGTTTGCATTTCCCAGAGATATTAAATTATTCAATCCATGATTTGAGTGCATTCCCCTACCAGCACGGATTTAATTACCTATCTTGCTGTAAGAAAAAGGACTGCACATCAGTGTACAGCTGTGAATAAAGACTTGTTTATTTAATAACTGGACAACCTAACTTCTAGAGTTACTAATTCAAGAGAAATTAAAACAACTTGAACCACAGGGGCTTCTTTTCCCCCAAGGTCAAATGAACAAAATAATGAGACCTTGGAAACAAAAAACCCCTCTGTTTCTTTTTCCTTCCCCCCATTTTCCTATGAATTAAACTGATCTAAGGCAATACCAGAACAGCTACACTGAAGCCATTCCCGTCCTAGCCAGAACATTCCACAATCTTTTCAAGAACCAATATATAACTGCTAAAGATTAGTACAAAAAGCATCACAATTCTTACATCCCTGTAACTCTATTAGAAAGAATTAGAATGGGCTTATTTACTGTTGTGACATCCTTCCTTCAGTTCTTCTTTCGCCGCTTTCATCTTCTGTGACAAACAACTCAGAGGACCTCCTCAGATGCAAATCACACCTATATAAATCTCATCCTTTCGTTTCTTATTCTCCTAGCAAGGCTTTCCTGAGGTTGAAGACAGATGCCACACAAAGCAACACCAATTCCAGCTGAACTGGAAGGTACTTTCTGCAGCAAAACTGAGCACGATCCTCCTTTGTTCCTCCCAACACCCGCTTCCCTTACTCGACCTTATTCCTTCAAAGAAATAATCCATTGTCTCACACATCAGAGAATTTTCTAATCCATCTAATTTCCCTTCATTGAGGCTTTTCTCTCATTCCAGAGCCACTTTGATTGCAACACTGAGCTCTATTTAATGCAGATATGAAAATTTTCTTTGTAATGCAATGCAAAACCTTTGTAGAGAGCTGTCATCCCTAGACAAGACCAATTACTGAATATCTGAACACACTGCACACAAGTCTTAGAGCCAGAAACCCTCTTCAAAGGACCTCTTAAACTTGATGACATGTACTTGTCATTTGATGAAGGTGTAACTTTTGACCACGTCAAACAATTGCTTAATATAATGAGTAGTAAATCTTTCAAAATTTTCCCAAATGAGCACCAGAAAGAAACCTTGGTTCACTTTTAATGCAGCTCCAAAACAGTATGGGGTGAGAACCTGAAGTATTTAATTCTTTAAAATTCCAGGAGAAAACACAGTCCTGTCTTACTGTGTTTCTCTTCTGGATTTGCAGGTTGTCTACAATCTGCCCAACTAGCCAGCAGGAAAACAGGGTCTGGTTGAATAGCTGGGAGCTAATGCAATCCTTCAAACCAGAATGGAGTTAAAACACTGTGACATTTATTTAAATAAACAGAGTTCAGCCATATGAGAAGTCAGGATGTTCATTCAATCAGTCCTGTAAATCAGGGGGAGGAAGAAACCCAGGACCTGCAGAGTATTTCCAACAGTGTCTCTGATAAGGCAGCCATCACTTCCAAGTCCCTGGAGACAAACCTGCACTGTTTTTTCAGCAGAAAGCTGCCACTTGCAGTAAAGCCTTTACTCTTAACTTCAGAGACTTGCACTCTGCATTCTGAGCTCATCAGAAGGACAAAAAGCCCATCCCTGTGAGCTCGGCGGTGCCTCAGCTCCGGCAGATCCACTAGAGGGAGATCCTAAATTAAACAACCTCCAATTTTGCCAGCAGCCAGCAGAACAGCTGAGGATGCCAACTGCAAGCAAAAGATCAATGACATTTTTCAAATATATGCAAGAGAAGGAGACCATGATTTAATTTTATTTTAAAAAGAGGGAGAGAGCCATACCCAACAGCTGACTTGCAAACCAAAAGGATGTACACAACTTAATCTTTAATACCCCTCAGAAGTCGTTTAGATTTCTGTGAACCCTTGCATAAAATTTAAAATTCATCTACAGCTTTATGAATTTCTGAATAGTATACTCAGCTAACATTAAAACTGCTTTCCTTTTATGAATAAAATACAACATAAAATAAGCAAGCCAATAAAAGAAATTGCCAAAATGAGAAAGCACAGCAGAAAATAAGGACACTGCAAGAACCTAACTTTAACTGTATGCAATTCTAGAGGAAAAGGAAAGCTATCTATATAGGATTTCTTTATTTTATTTGAGTTGGAGGTTCTCTATACCGTTTTGGATACACCAGGAAACATAGCAATTTATTTAGATTATTAGAGACAAGTTGTCATCTTCAAGTACACATTTTTGAAGTACTATCATCAGCATACCAACTAGGACTGTATGTGTTAGAAATGTTTAAAAGCCTTGCAGATACATTGAAAGAACCAAAACTAGACATGTATAATGTATTGATCATCACATGCCAGCAGAAATTTATTTTATAACATATACTCTCTCAACACCTTTTCAAAAAAGAGTAAATTGTTTACAAAAGGGGGGGCAGTTGCACTCCATTTCCTAAAATGAAAAGCTAATATTAGAGCCTCAGAGCCAGTGACCTGTCTAAGTAAATGTCCATCTATTTCAGAGATGCTAGGGGGGAAAAAAAATCTAACACCAAGGATTCATTTCTAGCTGCACTTCTAGGAAATTATACCAACTATAGAGAAATGAAATGCATCAAACTTTGAGCAAGGAGCCCAATTATTTGGTTCTAAACTGCAAGCTACTTAACAACCTACTTCCATTATTGAAGCAGCAGGTTTGAAAGGTATTTGCTTTTTTCACTTCTTACATTGCTACAAGTCAGAAAAATCAAGTAATATATGCATCATACACTGGCAAACCTCCAGGCTGATAAAACTTAGCAACACTTGTTGACAGTACTCTAACACAGAAACATCAAGACCATTTGTCTTTAAACATTGTCTGGAAATGGTATGAGGCTGACAGAGCAATTCTGTATGCATTATTAGGATTTTTTTTAAAGCAGCAGTGCAAAACTGCTCCTCTTCAGACATGTGCTGTAACAATGTTGATAATGTTAAGCTTTGGGTTTATTTAATCTTAATGGCAGCTAGAGCACCTATTTTTCTGTGACACAGGTAAGTGACAGCTAATTTTAAACCACCACAGTCCTTGGCTGTCAGGAGCCAGGGAAAAACAATTATTTCTTGTGCTCACCATTACTTTGTGATGCAGCTAATTAATGCATTTTGACTTCTACCTACTGCTACCAAGTCAAATCACAAGAAGGAGAAACAACACGACTACATTGCAATTCAGAAAACTTAAAGGTTACACCCAGTCACTTTCAAACATAATTATACAACTTCATGTCCACCTCCAAACTATTAAGAACAAGCCAGAAGACAACAGCACTGTAGACAGCAACGGTGACATTCTCAGCTCTCCTTTCAAAATTCACCTGACAACAAAACAACCCCCCAGCCATCAGAGATGAGCTGGTGTTAAATTGAAAGACACAGACAAACTCCAACCAAGGGGCCATTTCAGAGATCAGTGAAGACACTGCTGGCAGAATGATTTGGAAGAATTCACAATTTGGGATGAGCAGAGGACTGAATTCTATGTACACTGATTGTCAGAGTCATTGCAAAATTCAGCTCCCCTCCTCTTTCCCTCACCATTTAAAAAATTACAGAAATGATGCAACAGGAAAAAGTAATTTTCATTGAGTAGTTTATTGCTGAGGAATTACACTGATTCTAGGCTGTTTGAATGATGCTTTGTGTTACTGACATTTAAAGCAACCCAAATGATTTTAGTTTTATCCAAGTTTTACAAACGGAAGTGGCATCTTAGTTCAATAAAATTTCTACTACTGAACAATGTAAAAATGTAGCCCACATATACTTTGCATAAAGCAGCAAGAGAACAAACATTAGAGAAATTACAATCCATGAAATGAAAAAAAGACACAATGACTAATTAAAAAAATAGCAATGTCATGCCTGCCTATGTCATTTCAGCCTCTCTAGTAGCTCAGTTTCAGAGTTATGAGGAGGAGTTAAACTAAATTATGAAGCTATGTATATGCATATATACACACTGAAACATGCAACAGATTATTGAAGCACAGGTAGTTGGAAAGAACTTAAACCCCTACAACTTGTGGTAATTATCTTTAATCAGGCCTTTTTAGACTTTGTATCAAAAGAGTACAAACCAGCACTTCATGTGTTCCCAAATGCTGATTGGGAAACAGGTGATAAACAGAATGCACGAAATGTTTACAACTGAGTAATCCTTAGGGAAAGCAGAACTGAGGGATTTAGAAGAGAAAACACCCAGCTGAGAGGTAGGAGACTGGGAATCACAACTGGGTTATTTTAGCAGGCAAAAAGAAACCTTCTAACTCTAGCTACCATTTCTATTTTGGCCTCACATGTTGCATAACAGTGTAAGCACTGCAGAGTGTAACATCCACCGTCTAGACAGCTTCTTTTCAAAAGGTAAGTCTTGAAACAACACCAGAATGAAAACCAACTTGATAAAATCACCTTTTTTGCTGTAGCTGAGACAGCCCTAGTAAAGTTATCTACAGCCTCTCTTCTACTCAAGAGAAAGCAAACTGGCACAGAAGAACTATCTCTTGTTACATGGGCAATCTTTAAAGTTTAATGAGGACAAAAGAATTCTATTTGGTTACAAGAACACAAAAGACTCTCAGTCTTCTAAAAGAAAAACTCCCTCTGTGTGTGTCACAGTGTTAAGAGTGATCAATTTGCTGTAGAGCCTACCTAGAATATGTTACAGATAGCAGCTGAAGACTGAAAGCCACACATTTTTCCACCAGTGTTTTAAAGCCTATGTCACCCTGCTCTTCAAACAAATGAAATGATGGACCTGTTGTCTAAATTGTATGTGCTCATCTGAATGTTAGCCCTGGATTTAAGGTCTCTGAGCTAGAAAACTCTGTATGGTAAGAACTTGCCAGAGGGGGTTACCTGAATTCCAAAGTTTGGAGGAAAAAACCCTCACATTTTCATAATAAACCAGTAATCAATGAGAAGCAAAAATACCAACACACAATGAAAACACTGGATGTCTCTAGAAATCCTGAAAAGCATCCTAATTACGAGGCACATGTTTCTCAGGCAGGTCTTTCTGCTTTGCCTCATTAAAAAACAGGGCAAATCTAGCAGTTTCTGTACGTAATAGAAAACATGAAAAATTGTTTACTTGCTAGGCATTGCATTTACAGAGATGGCAGTCCAGTTGAGAATCACTGTTAAGAAGCAGTAATTAGTTAGACAAAACACACAAAATCATTAAAACACCTAGAGGCTGAATCACTATTGGAAACAAGACTTACTGACTTTTATACATAATCATTTGACTTTTTTTCTACTTCTGTATTTGAACAAACTTGAAAAAAAAAAAACAGTGCAGAGACTCTTACCAGCTTCCTGTGAATTTAATACTTCTAAGGCATGCATCATGGCACTTGCGAAGACGTTGGCATCTTCTTTGCTGCCAAAATTCAGACCATACACCTGCCTAGCATCACGCCACTGGTGGAAGGTCTGTGTAGCTTGATTGTACTTCAGCCCTTTTGGAATGGCACAGTTTATTACCACCTATAATCATTAAAACAAACAAACAAAAAAAATTACTTGTGTTTAAAATTGCTGTTTCGTCACAAGTTTCAGCTTTGTGTGGATTTTACTCCTCAACCACACGGGTTAATTCACGAAGCATAATCTGTAAAACACAATGTTGAAAGCACAGAACCATTTCAACTTAATTCCAATTCTGTCTGTAATCAGTGATGAGAATACACAAGGGGACTAATGAGATATTTTGTATCAACTTTTGTAGCTTAAGTGTTCTCACTTCAAAAGATGCAGCGATGTTTCCTAACAGCAACGTAGTAACATCAACAGCTCTGGCTTGCAGCAGAGCAGGCTACTTGATGTGCATATGCATCTGAAATTCAGAAACTCCTTTTCCTATGAGTTTCCCAGAGCATTCGTCAGGGTTTTTTTTTAAACCAAGTTATCACCTTCTCCCTGGGGCTGTTGCACCCCGTGGTTTGCAGGGCTTTCAGCAGCAGTTCTACTACGGATCACAAGGTATCATCTTGCAAGATTGTTATGGCTCACACAAAGATGATAAATTTGAGCTATTAGGACAACCATTTACTACAAGCCATCCACTAAGAGGATCCCATTGCACTTGGATAACTATATCCTCTCACCCTTTTCTGCTGAATAATGGGAGAAAAAAACCCACATTTGCTCTCAGATGAATGCACAGAGGCCATTTATTACTTGGAATAAGTGTTTAAAGACAAATCACACAGGAGATTATCAGTCTAGGCTTCAGGTGTGTGATAAATGACCAAGAACAGACCACAAGAATTCTATGAAATGCTGGGAGAGAGGGAAACAAATATAAGCTTTCTTCAAACACAAGATTAGATTTTTAACCCCATCCCAAATATCACATGGCAGAGCACATTTCAAGACAGAGTGCAAGTCTGCCATTTAATCATGATCTAGTAACTTCATCAAGGAAATTAAGACAATCCCTGTTACTCTTTCTCAGTCTCTTCAAGTGGTAGATGATCAGTATTACCAAATATCAGAAAGTTTTTTGAACAAAATGATCTGGGCAAATGAGCCATCATGCATCCAAGTTTTCATGAGACAGGAAGAGCCACAAGAGAACTGCTGGTGTCTACACAGGCTGCAGCTCACAGCCTAGAGTTGGGGAGAAAAGCTTTTGAGTTGCCACTTGGCCTTAAAAAGAACCAGATGACTTCTGTTGTACACCACTAGCCTTTATAAATAGCTATCTGTAGGAAGGAATGGCAAAAGGCCTGTTGCCTTGGAGGTATGTAAAGTGCTTAGTTCACCAGGAAAAAGCAAGAATACAGTTTTGCTACTTCGGTTAAAAAAACTCAATTTCTTATTTACTGGTCCCGTAATTTTGCTGAAGACTCACTTCTTAATATTCCAAATTTTCAGAGGTTTCCTCACCTGATGATCCTGAATCTTCCTGCCCACTACTCTGAATGTGTTGTTGCCTGTGTGATGATATATGTGAACTCTGCTGAATCCAGTTGATCCACCAGCTGGTACCCATTTCTTATTGGCATCATCGTAGACCATTACAGCAGCTCGTGCTTGGCAGATGCTCTGTTCACTGTTAATACACAAATTGGAGGAGAAAATAAATTCACTTATGGCAAAGCATCATCTTTTTGGTTCACTTCTCTTTTTTTTAACACAAAATGTCCTTGCAACTTGCTGAAACCTCCACCTTTCTGAATACAAACCCACTAGCTTTGACGTTTTGCTTGTGTGTTCATTCTGAAAAGCTGTGGTCCAGACAGACAGGCCTAACTTCTAACAAAAGAGATCAGGAAGGTATTTACTTTTTTTTGCACTTTTTCCCCTTGCAGGTTTTTTCCCTCCTTTTCTCCTCACCACCAGCCACAAATTTTAATTAAATACCATAACCATACACAAAGTTTTCTGCAAAGACCAAAGAGCAAAGACTCTGGAGTTGCAGCAGCTTCACACAATTTACATTTCACAGTGGAGAGATGAGAATTGAAAGGCCCTTACTCCTTTTAACATAGAGCACAAAACAAACACACGCAGGATAAAGTCCAGCACAAAAATGTCACTGGCTTGTAAATGAAATGCATTTTGGTTTTGACACATTTTACAACAGTTGACACCTAGATGTAACATTTTCTCCCTGAGAAAAGGTTCTACTCATTACCAAAAAGTGCAATTTCATCAGGAGATTGGTATCAGAAGCTAATCCTGATTATGCCAGTCATCTGGAAGGTGAGGTACAGCCTGAAGTTAAAAGGGAGCATATCATAAATGTCATCCTATTAGAACCACATGAAATCAGAACATACCAGAAACAGACTATTTATTAGGAGAGGAAAGGGAGATTCCATACAAGTTGTCTTTACGGGAAATGTTCAGATGCAGACAGGAAATAAAAATAGAAAGGAATGATTTCTTATCAGTAAGTCAAATTCTCTGAACATACCACTCCAGCACATCCAGCATTATAGAAAGCACATGATGCCTGGCTTGCAAGGAATGTGGCCTGCCATTTGGAAAACTGAGAAGGCTGAAGAGATATGCATTCTTTGTAAGTTACAAAAGGAAAAGAAGTAAGTATTTTTTCTTACTTTATGAAAGAAGGAGAAGATGCCTCCCCCACCCATCTGTCTTGGTCTTTTTTTGTGGTTTTTATTGGTTGGTAGGTTTGGGGAGGGGGCATGCATGTGTTTGTTGGGAGCTTTGTCAAAGACCTGCTGAAATTCCCCATACTTTATTTATGTCTCCCAACACAAGAAAATTCTGCAGTGCATCCAGGTGTTTTGTTAACTTTCAATACTGATATTTTTGAGAAAACAGAAACAATTTCCATCACACTTTCCATGGCACTCCAACTCCAATTAGAAACATGGCACTCCAATTAGAAAAGCATTCAGCACTGGGATGCTTTTCAAGGCTCATGGAGAAGAGAGAATACTGAGATCATGTCTCTCATACACATGAGAGACTCAAGATCAAAAGAGGAAATATATTGTTCATTTTAAAAATGCACATGTTCTAGTCCCATCACCTATTCAACAACTAGATCAGAAAGGGATCACGACCTCTAATCAGGCCACCTTTTTTCTAGCCAGAAACTAGTTCAATTTAGACATATTAAAATTATTATATACATAAATGCAGGGCTTCTTTTCTAAGAAGACTGAAAAGACCACATCTGATCCAAGAAGAAAGATTAAATGCAAAGAAAATAAATTTTGTCACAACTTTTAGGCATTTCACAGTCCCATTAAAAATATGCCACAGTGAAATACGGTTCCCTCACTAGAGAAGAGGGCAGTGCAAGAAGCTACTGGATTCCTTTATTTATAGATATTTTGGCACACATCTTAAAGTTCAAACCTAGAAACATTCTGTACTGTTCACAAAGTACATGACAAACAGTAGTGGTTTTTCTAAAATGCCTGACAATATTACGGTAAACTTGGAAAACTTCTGAATTCAACCCAAATTTTTGCTATATTTCAATTTGGATCCATCACAGGCATGATAAACCATAGGTGACAGGGCCTGGATACTGATTTGGAAGCAGAGCCATGTGGTTTGCAGAGTTCTTGCCAAAAAATAACTTCAACTCAGTCATGTGCCAGACAGATTTTAAAAAAATTCTATTAAATATTGAGACACTGATTCTAAGCTAATATGTTCCAATTACAACGAAGGTAGAACCAGAAGGTGACTGAGTACAGTGATCAGAAGACTTCATTAATAGGACAGACCATGAAAGTTCAAGTGTTCTTATTCAGCCTAAGTTTATAAAAGTTTCTATATTATTTCATTTAACATACAAAAAAAAAGAAAAAGAAAAACCTATTAATTTTAGAACTACTTGGTATTCAAGTGGCACACTTCACAAGTGCAAGTAAGATGACCTTGAGTAGAATTTCTAGCTTTTCTTTAACAACTGCTAAACTATTTTTAGTTCCACTTCTTAGGCTGTGCCTTATAACTGGCAGTATTACCCCAGTCTAGATCTCAAGTACTTCATGCTCCATTTAAAATACAACAATTTTCATAACAGGGTATTATTCTTATCCATATAAAAATATGAGATGATTCACAAACTTTAAAAAGTGACAAATACTAACAATTTCCAAATGACCTTTTCAATCATTACACAATAAACCTTCTGCCTTCATTTCATACAAATCCTGTAACTAAAATTTCAATGTTCCAGGTATGTAATTTTCACATCCAGGTATCAATTTGAAGGTGATATACTCCCCCCTCCTGCCAACAGTTCCCACCACCCATCACTTTGTTTATCAGACTGCAACAGTAAGGTGGAAAAATGAAACTATCCCTATCAGAAAGAAATTAAATCATCACAGGATGCTAGCCTTTTTCCAGGCCTCAATAATTGCACATTGGTAGAGAAGGGGAGATTTATTCAATTACTTTCTCTTAGTAACAAGTTCTCTAAAGTGATTACATTCCTTGGAAGAAAAACATGGAGGCAAGAGCTTTAGTAAAGAAGAATCTCTAGTTCTGCTCTTCAATGGCCATTTGATAGTTTAGCATTTGAATACAGTATATATTATAGCAATTAGACACCATAAAGTATTTAAGCCTTGAAAAAACCCTAAAAATAAAATGCATACTAGAACTCCACTTCAAAGGGCTACACCAAAAATCCACACTGACTATCTTTGACAGGTCTAATGAAAGACAAGGCTTAGGATTTTTTTCCATGATTCACCTTTTTCTAGGAAAATTCTGAGTTTAGCACACAGGCTGTTACTAGAACCTGAGCCAGTCTCTTGTATTCTTCTACACATATATATGAACTTGTTTCAGTGCAAAGGAACAAGAGTCAAGCGAATCAGAACGGTATAATTTATTATTTTTCTTGGTTTTCACATTTATGACACTTTCCTGCTGTGCTTCTATTAGGAAACAGGTCTTCACCCATCTCAGTATTTATCCATGAGCTCTCCACACTGCACAGGGTTTGCTGTAACACATGTCCCTCACATGCAGGCACTGACCTGTGCTAGGATGCCTTCCTTCATTCACTGCACAAGAATCACTTTGATCTGATCACAAATGCATATTTTTTACAGACATTACTTTGTACTAGTGGCAAATAAATTGTCTACAGTTGCAAGAGAAAAGAAAAAGGGACTTAATCTGTTTGCTATGACATTAAGTCTTCAAAAGCATCCTACAGGGTTTACTTGCCTATCTGTAAAATTCCCTCTTTCTGGAGTGGTGTAATGGTTCCAGAACATTTGGATTAGCCTGCACCTTCCCTGTATGAGAGTTCATTAGGGGAAGTGGGAGATTGAGCATCTCCAGCTTCACACGCTACTGCCAAAATGCACAGCTGCTCCAAGAACTCACTGCTAACTTACTAGGGCAGTGGGTTGGGGAACTACAGTGACAATCTAAATATTAACTCAGAAAAACGGAGCAATTTTAAGTTCCCAAGTAAACTTACTAAACTAAGTACATGAAATTACTAGCAGAAAACAGAAAATTCATACAAGGGGAGCATTCATGCAAGAAAGTGCTTACCAAACCTTAGGAAATAAAGTGTACAAGCTCTCTTCCCAAAATGTAAAGTTTGACAAATAGCTGGATAAATATACATTAGGAGGAGTTATTCTCCAGACAAAGATGTACGGCTCTAATTGTTAAAGCCAACCATTATTCTGGGTAAGTCCACCTACAGCAATACCATATAAAGCCAAAGACAGGGTGGCTGGTTTTTATTTGGGGTGGAAGAGTGGGGGGAGGTCTGGCACTCAAAAGGCTCACACAAAAAGCCACAGTAGTAATGAATCATACATATAAGATTATTCTTATGGGAGAATATACTTTCCTCCTCCAGTGATGAGATCATACAAAAAGCTCAAAAACCATAGCAAACTGAACCCTAGCAGACATCATTCTTTAGCCCAGATGGAATGTGTTCATTCTTTCACATCCCAAGTTCTTAAGCTCAATGCACAGTGACACCAATCCAGTCTGCTGACCTAAGCCTTATTCTTTTTTTTCCTCTCCACAAAAAAAATGGATGCTTGGTTTTCCTCTCTCAAGAACTAAAAAGGATACACATTCTTCAGTGATCAAACTCATATGAAAAACAGCACAATTGCAGCCACAGAAAAGATAATTTCTGTATACCAACAAAAGCAAGGAAGAGCTGTGATTGCACTGACTCTCAACCTTTAGTATTTTTGTCAGTGATGTAACAAAGAGAGTTTTGAAAAATCATATCCCATTACCACTGCTTCTGGTGATTCAGGTTTTTTTCCTTTTTTCCTGCTATGTTCTCAATTTACAGAGACATAACAACATGTTCTTAAAATGTGCAGTCTTTGAGGGGCAGAAGGAATGGAAAGAGACACTGATTCATCAAACGCCTGTTTAGGATTTTCAAACCATGTGGCACAAAGCGAGAAAGAAACTCCAAATATTTCCAATTCTAACATTCTTAAAAATACACATTTTTGAAAAGCAGCTAAATGCTGGTCCAGATATCAAGTTCTGTATCTTGGTGGTGGCATTTGCAAGATAATTTCCCCTGCTTGTTCCTGAACCCCAACTGGCACATCACAGTGAAAAGGTGTATTCTCTGTTTTGCCACTAAAAAATTCAAAACCAAACAAACAAAATCAAACCAAAACCCCACATACACTGTACCACTACCTTCTATTAACTAAAACAGACACTATACACAAAGTTGTCACGTATTCTAAGTCGCTCATCTGGCATAACAGTAAAGCTACTTTCTATCATCTTAAAGTTAACACAAAAATGTTTCCTATGCCCTCAAATATGCTCCTCGCACTATGATCTGCTGAAAATCAGACTGAACTCAATTACATAGATTAATATTTAATTTTGGGAGTAGAGGGAGGGGCTTGGGTTTTGTTCAGGGGGTGATCTGAGTGGGTAGAGGGGGAGAAGTTTGGGTTACTTTAGGTTTTAACTCAAACAACTGCTTTAATTTCACTCATTTCTTGAACTTTAGCACTTCAGCCAAAAGTACATCACAGAGGAGGCTGAGTATAACAATTACCATCTGCTCCTGCCAACCAGACTGGCATCCACACCACCAACAGTACATCATGGAAAAATATAAACCATCAGGGCTCTGCAAAGGTTAACACAGCAGTTCTCACAGTAAGTTAATTTTCTCTAACTCATCCTCAGCTGAAAGGTAAGAATCTCAACTTTCCCTGCATTACTAAAACCCAGCTGAATATGCTACTGCAAGGGAACATCACATGCTTGGTACAGCAGAAGGAACTAAGCTGTGCTGTGCTACTTGTACCCCACTTCAAATGATGCAGCTTGCCCACTCCAACACTTCAGCTAGGACAGAATTTACTTGCTACTTTGGTTTTAAAATAACACTCATTTAGGACCAGCTGATGAATCTGACCTGTTTTCATGTGGATTCTTCAGACACTACAACCTCCCAGAGGAAAAGAGTCCTTGTTGATGCCTTCCAGCAGATACAAATGGAACAAGAGTGGCTGTTCAAATGGCAGGTGAATGTGGAGGGAGAAATCCCAGATTGCTTCACTAACAGCTCTCCTGTACTTGCCTGTGCCTAGAAAACTTCTGATTGATAACCAAGACATTCATTCATCTCTCCCACTTTTCCGTCTCTGATAACCGAGAGATTCATTCATCCATCTCTCCCACTTTTTCTTCTCATGAATTACTCAGAATACAGATTAGCTGCAACATCAGAAACCAGCAGCAAATCCTGCATGGGAAAGTCCCAACTAGAAATAAAGCTAGTACTGCTGAGAAGCAGGGGAAACGGAGTAATTTGGATTAGTAGTTGGCAAAGGAAAGGTGCTCCGCTTTTGGCACAGAATTCTGCAACACTCCAGAGTTTTAGCTGGTATACAGTTTGCTGAGGACAAACTTTCTTTGCTCAATGAGCACCTTCCACTGAAAGAAAATGGATTTTCATCTCGTGCATAAAAGCATTTAACATTAATTTAGGAGCAGTCTGCTCTGGGAGCCAGAAAATTTACAGCATAAATTTCTCTTGCTGCTATAAATCTACTCCTTGATGATTTTGCATTTGTATCTTGTTCCACAGCAGCAGGTGAATATCAAACAGCTGAAAGAAATCATGGCAGGACATTCAGGCAGAAATAGAAATATTATTTAGAACAGCAGGTTGATGTCAAATGAAAGCCTATTTTTCAAATAGAATTCCCAATTTAAAACCCAACAAAATTTTTTCCTACCCAAACATTTCACATGCTGTATTTCATGCAATGGACTATGTAATTTTGTGTTGGCAATTCAGTATTGTCTCTAGGTTTCTCGTATGCTGATTCACATAAAAATTCACCTATTCCTTCAAAGGAAATCGAGACTATCTAAGAGAGAATATGACAACAGTCAAACCAATAAACACTGACACTACAGAGACTAACCTTAGAAAAACCAAAAGTATTGATAGGAATTAAGAAGAGCAGACTGAAAAATATGGATTTTGAATAGCATGAAGCTAGTTGTATTAACAATTGCTAGCTGTATATATTATAATATGCAATAATGTAATATAGTATTAATAAAATATTATATATTACATATATGTGACTCATTTTATTTAATTACAATCTTCACCCTTAACTCTGTAAATGTGAAGTCCAGCTTTCATCACAAACTGAAGATGATATTAAGATAGCATGCACACATTTCAGGCACAGGACTATTTAACCAGTACAAGCTGTCACTTCCCAACTCTCCATTTAAAGAAATTGCCTAGTTACCCAAAACCAGATACCAGTTTTTGAAGATAAATGGAAATTAAAATACTTTAATGCACAAAGGCAGTGATGTTTTTTAAGCAATTACTGCAGCAGACAGAAGGAAATACCATTTGCTGTCTTGTTTTTTTAAAAAGTGTAAAATTCTTAACTTCCATTATCCATAGAACACATTTCCTTCTATGAAACCAGAGATCCTCAAAACTATTATCCAAAACCACCAAACCAAACTCAAGAGTTCATGTTCATGACTTAAGTTTTCCATAGGTTACCTGCTAACCTCGATTTCTATTTATACAAATAATTTCTAGTATGACTGTATTATCCAGATATTTATCAATTTATTTTTTTTTTTTTGTCGTTAAGAGGACCAGTTTCTCATGACTTGCATTGCAGGTTAAAGGCTTTCCTTATAACAAATTTGGACTGCAAAAACACAGCACTAGAAAGCTGTATGTGTCCAAAAAGCATGCTCAGCCATGGTACAGACAATACTTTGGATGCTTAAAATGAAACATGAGGTTTTTAAATCTCAGAGAAGAACTTACTTTGAAGAATCAATTTGTCCAAAACTTACTGCCAAAAAAAATTACTCTTTATTTAAAATTCCAAGTTTGAGACAGAGAAGTAAGAACATGGATATGCTGGAATTTTATACACAAGATTTGGTCTTTGCCTTGTATGCAAATTTAGCGATAACTTCATGGAAATACTTTATTAGAAGCCTTTGTCATTTTAGCTTTGAGGTAAGGTTTTCAAAGAAGCAACCTGCAAGTGACAAGAGCAACATTTTCCCACTTTCTTCCAGAATTTTCTAGATCTTTTCATCCCACAGAGAATCGTGAAGATTTTTTTTTTTCCAATAAATGTTTCCAACAGATGTTTGGAAAGAAGAATCAGAACTACATAGAGGCCAACGATTTCATTATAACACATTTACACTGACAGAGGAAATCTTTCTAGCCATTATTTTTATACTGGTAAAATAAAGTCCTACATTTAGACTCCACAGAACCATGAAATAAGATAATTCAGTTTATGCTTGCTCCATGCACTCATCCATATTCTTGTTTTCTTTTATCCTCTTACACAGGGGTGTTCTCTTAGACATGGCATTTTTTGTAATTTATCCTGATTTTTTCCTGAAAATATTACATTGTTATAATCAAATCCATTTTTCCACCGATTCTCCAAACATACTTCTTCAGGGCATTTACTACTTTACTGGCACTAAAAGGCAGTGCAGAGTCTATGCAGTAATTGAAATAGATTACATTTCCTCAAAGCAGATTCGATACAGTGGCATCACAAGACAAAGTAAAGGCATGGATGGTGATTTTACTCAACAGTAAAACAGGAGCAGAAGATTCCTACCATGAACTTTGACCTATCTCCAGACAGATTTTTATCAAAAATCAGTTTTTGGTTTGTCTACCTCTTGTCAAAGCTAATGGAAAACAAGCTCTACAGCACAATCTGGGAATGAACCATCTGTAAGCACGGGGTACCCTGTGATTGAACAAAGCCACCAACCATAGAATCAGTATCTCTACTAAACAGGATCAATCATGACAGATTGAAAAGCTCAAATCTTTTAACCCCCAGGTCTTAAAAGAGCAGGGCCAAAAGCCAGCCAGACACATTACTTGTTTCCTACCAATAGTCTGTTTTTGATGGCTTGTTGCTTTCCTTGCTACAATTCCATGAATCTGAGCCCAACTCGCTGTGGAAAGCCTTTTTAAGCAGGCATGAAAAACATGTTCGACAAGCAGACTGACAGCTGATGACTTCCTGTGAAAAACCACTTAACATACATACATTTCCTATCTTCTATACATATTTTAACAAAAAAGTGACCTTCTTATGTTATTTCCTGAGCTTCCACCACATGGTACAAATCACAGCTTTCAGAGCCCGGATTCCCCAGGCAATGCGAGCTCCCGAACGTGCTGCAACAGAACCCGTCATTATGTTCCCACCACCCCAGATCATGTACCTCATTTCACTTGCAGATAACAAATGCCCAGCTCCTCTTGGAACAGCAAGACAGCAGCGTTTTTACATCACCTGTTTAATACCATGGCAGCCCCTGATGCAGAGAGAGCTGTGCAAAGGGAACGTGGCTAATCTTTGAGTGACACATTCTAGCCCCAGCGCTAAGGCATGAATATGCAATTCAGGCCTCATTACAAGAAAGATTCATTACAAGAAGGAACTGCCTTCCTAAAACTTAATTTCACCCCAAAAATACCAATGTAAAACTCCTATGTTTTGTTAATTGAACAGTCATTTTTAAACACCAGGTTGACATTGACATGGATGAAACTAGGCCAGGCTGGATGAGGCTTTGAGCAACCCGGTCTACTGGAAGGTGTCCCTGCCAAAGGCACAGGGCTTGGAACCAGGTGATCTTTAAGGTCCCTTCCAACCTAATACTTCTATGGTTTTGTGGATTAATAATGAAAATCTGAGCAGCAAAAGACACAGAAAGGGCTACACAAAATTGCCTTGGTCTCACCAGACAAGTTTTCTTCTCAGACTTTCCAGCTCTGCATGAGTATTGCATTAGAGGAAAATAAGTCAAGGGCTCCAGTTTGATGGCCTGGATACAGAGAGTCCATCGAGTCACACAGCATGCACCCAACACAGGTACCATGTGCTGACATCGTGAGGCCACTCCAGCAGCCTTCCAGGGTGAACAAGACAACTTCCAGACAGCCTGTAAAAGGCAAATGCCATCCCACAGCAGAACATGTGCCAAGGTTTGGGGAGCCAAAGGCTCCAAGGGTTGCAGGGAGTAGTTTGATGTTTGGTTGGTAAGCTCTGACTGGTTCATTTCTCAGGGGTCAGTACCACCTAGGATGCTGTTTAATCCCCTTGTTGATAACCAGGAAAATGGGATGGAATGCAACTTCAGCGAGTCTGCAGATGTATTTCTGTAAATTGGGATAGACTGGTATGCTGGACAGTAGAACCACTGTTCAGAGGCTTCTCAGCAGGTTTGAAGAAATCAGGTAACAGAAACCTCAAGAAATCTGGAGGCAAGAGCTAAAATTTGCACCTAGGACAAAATAACCTCAGTGATGCAGAAAGTGATTATTCCCCTCTATTCAGACCATTTCCGGCATATTGTTCTAGGTTTGGGCTCCCTAGTGCAAGGGAAGGCTCTGACAAATTGGAACAAATCAAAGAGAAAACCATTAACAGGGTTAAGAGGAAAAGATGCACCATGAGTGGCTTCACAGCTGTGCTTGTTCAGCTGTGCCTCAGCTAAGGCAGGAACATAATGGCCACTCTCAACTACTCAACAGGGCATTACAGGGAATAAGAGTCACAATCACCTCAGAAGTGCACTACAGAAAGGTGAGAGGTACCAATCAAAAATTGCAGAAAAGGAGCTTTTAACCAGGTAAAGAAAAGTTGCATCAAGAGATCAGTGAAATACTGTGAGAGCCTGCCCAGAGGAGCTGTGGAATCTTTATTCTTGAAGACTTCAAAATTCATCTGGACAAGGCCTTCAGCAACCCAACCAAGGGCTGATGGGAGCAGATGAACTCCAAGAATTCCCACATTGACTAAGACAGTGTAAGGCTCTAGAAGAAATAAAATTATTTGAGAACACCCCACTGAACTGCAGATATATAAGTACCTTATTTATGACAATTTCTGCCTTAGCACCTCATTTTATTGGAATGTTCTTCCCAAAAATAACAACATGCATTTCACACTTGGAGTCTTAAGCAGCCTCTCCTTCTGTACCCTTTAAATAAAGATCTTCAACACTGCTAGTAGTTCTAATATTCAATGTCTGAAAGTAAGAGGTTTAAATAAACGACACAGTATTTATAGCACTGATGTGTACTACCAAATAAATGTCTGAATATTTAATAATAAGCAATAAGCCTTATTTCTTTCATACTCTCCTCCCAACAAAACACCTAAGATTGATTCATGAATTTCTGACATCTCTTAACAAGTCTGTACTACAAAATACTTCAAATATAAACACACATCTTGACAATCTTGTCCTCATTTCCAAGGGCACCAGGATAAGGAAAAGTCCTGGGCCTCATTCAAGCAACTCTAAACAAATGAATTCTTAAGCAACCCAAGACCTGTCACAGTGTAGTAAGCAAACACTGAAGTGTAAAAATTACCCCAGTTACAATTGCTTCCTTGTACAGGAAAACATAATGAGCATTCTCATGTTGTGCATTCACTCAGCAGAGACATTTATGATAATGTGTAAAACAAAGGAATATTAAATTTCCACTTAAACACCTCTCTACAGTAGAGCTCTACTCTCCTCTTTAAGCACAGGTTTCCGCGTACAAATTTCACAAATCAAGGAGAGGTTATCATCATCAAGTTGACACAATCTGGAAGCATTTTGCTTTCACTTCAATTATGGTTTATTTACATTTGCCATTGAACACAGTCAAAGTTATCACCTATATTGAAACATGAATTCAATTTTCATGCCAAACTACTGCACTTACTCACTGAACAGCACATTTTTCTTGCACTCTTCTCTTCTTTGATCCAAATTACTTTTTGGCAAGGCTAAGTCAGTCTTATTTTGAATAACTCTGATTTCTTTCCCACATCATTTTATCTCTAAATATCACTTTTTAAACGACTATTTTTTCACTCCTCCTATACCATATGTATTAGTAATATCCTTCTTGAAATGGCCACTCACACAGCTGTTTTAGAAGCCCTTCTTCCAAGTCTGACTGCAAGTCAGCTGAGATTTTAACCTCTAGCTTCAAGAGATTCCTGATTCCAGCTCATACATACACCCCCCAATTCGTTACTTCTTCCAGCAACTCTTACTAATACACTTCCCTCAAGGTACTCAGGCTTGTCATTAAAATCTGGTCCCTTAGGTATAATCCCACTTGCACACATTCTTCCATTAAATGCAGCTTAAATTAACCTATCATGATTCAAACCTGTGATCAGTTTTTCCTCTGAATATCCTTCTTACAGTGCTATTTAACAACTAACAGTAAAAAATTTTGCATTTCCCAAAGTCTGCAGCTTGACTTCAGTTAATGACTTCGATAATAACAAGGTAGTAATAGTAATGTGATCTAAAAATTCTACCACTATTTTATGGTACACACATTTGATTTATAAAGGAAATCCTTTTTCTGGAGCTGGTGGAGGGATTCAGGGGATTCTGTCCTGTCACATATGTGCCACCATAATTCTAACAGAAGAGACAGGTTACTTGTATGCTAGTGAGGCTACAAGCAAAGCACTTCAAGTGCTCTACTCTTCCTCTCCAAACCAGCAGGCAAAGAACAGCACAAGGAGAAATACGAAAATCAATGCTACAATTCATTGCGAAAGTATTTTGAGACTCAGTGACCCACTTTTAACTTTGAACACCAACAGACGAGTGCAGTAACTAATTCAATCTAGTTAATAATTAACATTAACATTTGTGCATTCATTACATCCAACGTTCTGTCCTAGAAAATTGGATGATCTAGATGCACCATGAAACACTGAGTAGAAGCTGTTTGATTTTCCCACAATATCAGCTATTTCAAGCATCTCTTGCAATAAAAATTAAGCAGCTAGAGTGCAGTGGCAGTAAGCACACAGCCCTTGAACAGAAGTGTATCAACGCAGATGTGTGCTCAAAACACTTGTTTGGAGGGGTTTTACCCACACAGAGCAGCCAGCACAAAAGGACGTTCACACTCTCATCTCAATGAGTAAAGCATTAACTATTTTTCAACATATCTTGTCTCTCTGAAATAGGTCTACTATCAAAATTCTCCCAAAATTGAAAAAAAGTGAAAAAAAGAAAGAGCAGTCTCACTCCAGAGGAGACAACACCCACATGCAAGAAATTACTAAATTATGATGCAAGGTCATAAAAGTTATTATACTGATCAACATCTTTATCATGACATTACCCACTGGTTTTCTTCTAGAGAGCAGCTCTTCCAGACTTTCAAACCTCTTGGCAATGTAATTATTGCTTAAGATTGCAATACTCTGTTTCCCCCATTTTAGGATGCTTTGCTTGTTAGCTTCTCAAATGTTGTCACTGAGATCTGCCTTCACACCAGAAAAACAGTTAGCAAGTTAAACAGTGAGAAACTGTGTTTGCCTTGGTTTCCTGGTCCCAATTCCTAAGCAACTCAGCTGTTTCCCCAGTTGTTCTCTCTGCTTTGCAAATGCTCATGTTTAGAGACAAAACCTGAGTTTTAAGACTCAAAAGTCAACTCTTTTGCATTTACTTTATTCTTAAATATGTGTCCCAGCTGAAACTAGGACAGTATCTGTTAAACAGTAGCATCTACAGTAATAGGGACACACCCATGTTCTGTTACAATACCACCTACCTCTACCCTCAAATTTTAGAACAAATTGCATCACATGTACTGGTGATAGCAAAAGGAGATTGTATTTCCCAAGAGGCCTTTCATTTTAAACTTTCCCAGACATGACAAATCATACTTTTAAGTATATCTGTGTGAACAAACACAATTATTGAACAAATCCAAACCTCTGCACTTGAATTTCTGTTTGTACTCAGGCTCAAGATTTGACTGCAGAACAGCCAACATTTGATTAAAACATCACTCAGAGTCTGGAAAAAAGTCTACAGAGTTTTCTATTTTCATAAGTTATATTGCATACATAATTCATCATATTAAAAAAATTCCACTGTATGAGTCCTTTATACCCAATGGTATTAACAGTTCGGGAAGTCCCTTAAAGTTCTGACAAAAATATTTTTTTTCCCTTTAGGGCAGGGACAAAAGTAGTTACTGGCTTCCTTTACTAGAAAAACAGGAAAATAAAGTCTTCAAAATAGCAATTAGATCCAAAAAAGTCCTGATCTAGCAAGAGTGCATTTACTACATTGCTATCAAAACTGGAAGATATGTTTAGACACTTTCTTCTAATATTAGTTGTAAGTGGATGTCAGCTATTCTATTCCCTCCTTTTTCAGGAGGGTAACTCACTACACCTTATCTCACACTGAGAGCCCAGTATTTAACTGAAAGTACTACTACTTTGTACTTAATTTTGCTGCTTATCTTTTCTTACCCAAGTTTATTCAGTGAATTGTTACATACAAGGAAGTAATTCTCAGTAAACAGAAATTAGAAATTCAATCTAGAACGTAGGAATACAAACAGCCCAAACAGAACAGCAGTTCTAGCCAGGTAAGGCTTTTAATCTGTGGTTTTAAGTATTAAAAATACATCAGAGGAATAAAAAGGTAGAGGCCTATACTAACCACTGTACTTTCCAAATTAAAAAAAAAGACTTGTAAACTCCAACTGGGAAAAGAGTATTTAAAAGCAAAGTTATATATTCATTGATTAGTTGCACTAATAAATTATTTAGAGGAGTAACTATATCGCAAAGGTGAGCTGAAGAACAATTTTGCCCACACTAGAAAATTAAGACTCCTTATCAGCATATCCATTGTTTAGGTTTGTGCTAGCTGCAAGTGCCAGAAAGCTTTATCTGCACAGGGATTTTCGCCTAGTTCAGCTAATCCAGCAGTAATTATCAGAAAACGCTATTTTAACGCATAAAGGCAGCACAATCCAGCTGGCATCCCATGGGCCTCTTCCATTGTCCAAGATGCCTGTGACGGAGCTCCACATGGAACGTGGCTTTCACCACTCCACATCAAAACTCCAACCATTGTATTATCTTTCCTCTCCAGCTACAGCTTCGTTTCAGAAACCACCTTTCCCAGGCAACCTTGCGTTAGTTTAATCCGCATTTTATTCTGTTACTGTCTCTCTGAGTCATTTCAGCACTCAGATAGCTGAAGTTTCATGGCACTGAACATTTGTCTGCTATTTACAGCCCTTACTACCAGGCTGGGTTTTTCCAGGGTCGTGACACCCTTTTAACAGCTACACGCCGAGGTTTAATCTTTAAACCACACAGGGAGTGTTTGGCATCTTCCTTCTTAAACAGCAGCGTTGGGAATCCTCTCTAACCAGGGCCTGCAGGTCTGCTTGCAAACAAGGAGTTTTGAGGCAGTGTGGGGTCTCGTTTTGCTTTGGTTTTTTGTTCTTGTTTGTTTGTGGTTCTTTGGGTGTTAAGAGGTGTTTTTTACTCAAGGACACTCCTATGCTGTAGCACATCAAGTTTGATAACATCAGCTACACGCTTAACAAGACCTAGCTATCCTCAGTTGTTACCTGCCTCACACAAGCCCTCTTTAAGGTAAGTGATACACAAGGCAAGACCACACTGCATTTTCGGACTAGCTAAGCACTCATACTCTGGAATACATTATGTAATCAGCTGCAAACTCGAGGCAAGCAAACAAACCCCAGCAGACTGCACTACCAACCCTAAATAGGTATTTTGCAGGGAGACAGAGAGAAAAGAGAAGTTTTATTACCACCTTTATGCAATATGTGGTCATATGCTAAAACCACACTTCACTTAGCTGGTCCCTGACATAGTCTAATCCAGTTTCCACTTCTGCATATCCAATTGTCCAAATTCATTTCTTAAAACGCACACGTTGAAATGTAAAGATAAAATTTGGTTAATGTAATGTGACACAAAGTCAACAGAACTTAGTTTACACATCTCCGTGCATAAAATGAACAGGTAATGTTCCAGAGAACACTAACCACCTTATTACAGACTTCAGAAAATAATATACTTTCAAACTTTTTTCCATTGTGACCTTTTTCCTCCCCTACATCAGCATATTAGTTGTGGGGGTTGTTTTGTTTATAGAGTTTATCTTCAAAAGAAAAAAGGTAAACTGCTTGTTCTCCCTCCTCCCATGTACAAAGAGCAGCTTTCACTGCCTCTATGAAGTACCTAAGGGCTCTGAGTCATTTGTTTTGGAAAAAAGCTCCCAAAGGCTATCAAGCAAGACTGTTGAGATAAAGCCTTTCAAGACTTACATCAGGGTTTCCCAGACACTACGTGTACCAGTAAGTGCAGACTAATCATATTTTGTCAGACTGCACACTACTTCTGAATCCATCTACCAGCATGCCAGCGAGGATAATGTAACCATGAACTATTAGAAGCACATGCTACTCCATGGAAGAGTTCTTCTGCTTCTGCATCCTCATGCAAGTTGCTTCAGAAGTGCTTCAGGGCTTTTTACAAAACTGAGGCAAATGGACTCACAGGAAGCAAAAACAAGCAGGGGGGAACTCAAGGTTCTGATTGCCAGCAAGGAGTGAACAAAGCAGAAAGCTACAGAAAGGCTGTTCCAGGCTGTAGGAGGAAAGAAACCCCAGCAAACTGGTTAGCTACCCCACCAGCACAATGCTCTGAATTACCCAGAGTCATGGTTTGGTTTAGAAACTTTCATTCCAGGCATCTAGAGCTGCCAGCAACCTCGGCAGCCTAATCAAATCCAGGCCTTGTTAAAAGCAGTAGTTTGGATGTCAGTAGCTGTTTTCCTTATGGTACTGGGTCAGGCTAACAGCATCATTTGCACTCAAAGCAGGACAGAGGTTATTTAAATCCAGCTATGGCAACACATCTCCCCCCACCAGCTGAGACATCAGGCAGTGTTTTTTAACAACTAATATCTGCTAAATTAAGTGGACACACACAGACGTCCACAGGAGCAAGACTTCTCAAAAAAATAACCCAAAACCAACACAAAAGCACAGGCTCTTTGAAGAAAATATCCAAATGAAAAAATACAATAACAAGCACCAGCATGCAGTCTTACCTCTTCCTGCCTAACAATGGTCAGAAAAGTAGCCAACATATTATAATGGCGCATTCAAAGCCAATTGAAAAGTCTGGAAACGGACCAAATACAATTCACAATTCCTCACAAAACACAGCATACAGACCCACCATGGGCACCTGTGTTTCTTTCACCTCAACAGCTAAAGAAACAATTAGAAAACTCTTCAAAGGGGTGAAACAGCACCCTGAACTACCTAAAACTGGTGTTGCATCAGGTAAAGACATTCGGTTTATGGAACAGCCTCATGAAAATACATGCATGTCTTCTATAGAGCAACATAAGCCCACAGGGAATACCTTTATACAAATTTAAAAAAAGAAAGAATTGTACAAAGTACAGATGTATAGAACAGTTTCTTCAACTCCATTAAGTAACCAGGATTCACACTGCAAGATCTAGTTATATTAACAATGGCTTGGCCAAAACAACAAAAATAGTATTGTTATTGCCAAGAGCAGGAACTTCCTGGTGAGAGGCAAATCTACACCAAGGTATGAAAACCATGCTCATAACAACCAAGATTCCCAGTTACCTCTGGAATCTAAGATTTACCACTTTATAACCTTTCCCGTTGATAAGCAGCTTGTCATGAAATAATGTATGTGGGGGGAAAAAGAGGTGTAATTACTAGTGGTCATTTGGGAACTGTGTGTAATAATCTGGCTCAGGTAACTGGGCACACACAAGACTACAGGTGAAGCACCACCTTTCTACCAGGAAGGACAAGAGATCCCACAGGAGAGGCAGCCACTGCCCTTCATCATTAGCCAACTTATTTAGGGCAGGGGGGAAGCACTGCATGCTAAGTATATGGTATTGACATCTAAATATATAATGTAAAATCTATAGTAAATGAGATAGATATATATATAGATTTTACATGTATATAAAATCTATCCACATAATGTAAAATCTAAAGTGTAAGGAAAAAGTAAGTTCAATTAGTTTCCTATAAACATATAGCACACTTTGGACTACAGCAGACATACAAATTGGGAAAACTCTTGGCTAGGCAGAAGTGCACCAAAAAAAGACACGGGGGTTACAAGATTACAAAGTAAAAGAGCAAACCATTCAGCACAGGAAAAAAAATGGGGATGTACTAACATCCTCCTCCATAAACAAGAATAACAGGAAAATTCCCCTAACAGTAACAGCCGTGAAATACTAGGACAGACTATTTAGAAATATTGTGAAATCTCACGGAAGAGTCTGATAAAGTTATACATGTCAAGATAAGTTTATTGGATTCTTTATTCTCAACTTGCTATTTTAGGAGCATCCCTGTGCACAGGCAGCCCTCGGGCCTTACAGCCAGCAGAGCACACTTGCAGGCAGAAGATGCCAGCACCCCTTTCTGCCACATGAAACCCCTCGGGCAGGGACGTGAGTCCTCACCACCCCAACACCCTGAGATGGCAGGAATCCTGCCACAAGAAAGACCAGCACTGGCTCTATGCTAAACAAGGTCAAGCTCCAGCAGCAGAGTTACAAAATGTATTGCAGCACTTAGGTGCTGGATTTATCGCTTCCAGATCAGCAGGCTGCTGTCTCAGAAGGTACAGAGTAAGAATCAATCAGCCAAATGAATCTGGCTCAGATGTTGCCAGACCGTGGCTCCAGTCCCATGTCTGAGAAACACCCAAGGAGCATGCATAACTTTATTAGGATCTGAAGCTGCAGCTCAACTAATTTGCAATTACAGCACCAGCTGGTGGCCCAAAGCACCATGCTGTGTCATTTGAGCCTCTCAGGATCTGTGGCAGTAAAAAAACCTGATGCCTACACTATCCCGACTTCCTATAACATTGCACAGACAAAGTTTTATGTAGGAAATCAGCTGAGCAAGGATCTAAACACTCTCACTTACAACAGCAGTTTAAGAAATGAGAAGTCTTCCCTGACAGCAGAATATCTCATCAACGTAAGTGAGACGGCTCAGAAGCGCTTTTTTCTCACACTTCTCCAAGTGATTTGTATTTTGACTTATCTGCCCAGGATAAACAGTCCCTCAAATGCTGTAGTGTCTAGAAATGATCCTGGTAAATTATGAGCAGGCATCTGATTAATTCAGAGTCCCAGGATAACAGACTACAGAACAAGCTCTTCATGGTTAGAGCAGAATGTTCTGCCTCCTTACACACGCAGCTTCCACAAGATACACCAAAGACTTTCATGGTTGCTGACAAAAAACAAACAACCCCTTCCCATCAATAAAAGAGGGCAGTACTTGCATAATAATGATTCTAACTCAGTGCTCCCCATACACTGGCAGAGAGACTAAACTGTGGGTTTTCAAACTCAAAAAGCAGCATTCATCCTAAATATTTCAGACAAGGTATGAGAGACAAATATTCTCGTTCCAAGTGTAAAATATTACACATGGCAGCACATGTAGAGAAAACTTTATGGGCAGGGGGAAGAAACAAAACAGTTCTTCCTTCACCATCATAGGCATTTACACTACTATTCTGAGAATCAGGAGACACTAAGCATGGCACTATAATATATCCTTAAGGATGGTCCTCACAAACAGTGAGAGACTGTGAAAGAGTAAGTCTGAATAATCAACATCAAGTGTTACCTATTTTTATCATGTCTAGAACCCATCAGCCTTTAGCAATAACTTTCCTTACAATGAAACAAAATGAAACCAATGAATCCCTAAATGAAACCACATGAATCCCTGAACAGCCTAGAAACAGACTCTCGGTCACAGTTTCCAACAATTTTTAATATAGTAAAATTGATAATTTTGGTTTTAGTATTTTTCTATTTCAGTGTCAGTGGTTTCAATTAATTAGGTGCCTAGTGAAACTCATTCCCCTGTGGTTACTCAAATGGTATTTGTTCCAGCTGATAAGAATATGCAAGTTTTTCGGTCAAACAGTCTGGATCTTTATCTGATTCTTTTAAAAATTCTGGATGACAGATGGTTTCAAAAAAGTCCTGCTTAATGTATTGTGTACTGTCAGCTTTGCTATCTGGACCATCTCTCTTCCAAGCTAAGGCTGAGGGAGCTGGGCCTGCTCTGCCTGAGAGGGAACCTCAGCAATGTCTACAAGTGTCTGAAGGGGGGTGGAAAGAGGATGGATCCAGGTCTTCTCAATGCCAAGCAACAGCACAAGAGGCAATGGACAGAAACTGATGCCCAGCAGTTCCACCTGAACATGAGGAAGAACTTCTTTCCCGCGCAGGTAACAACACACTGGAACAGGCTGCCCACAGAGAGTGTGGAATCTCCCTCACTGGAGATACTCCAGAGCCATTTGGACACAATCCTGTGCCCTGTGCTCTGGGATGGATGGCCCTGCTTGAGCAGGGAGGTTGGAGGAGCTGACCCACTGGGGTCCCTTCCAACCCAACCCACTCTGTGAAAAAGCTCCATTGCACCCGAGTTGTTCTAGAAACCCAAGGATGTCAGACACCACAAACATCTGCAAGTGCCTGGTAATTCCAACTATGGCAATTTGTATCTATTTACCACCTCCAGACATGCATTAGCTTCTCAGATGCTGCAGTCCACATTTCAGCCTAATTTAATTTCAGTTATCAACTGCTTCAGATGTTTATCCTCCGGCTGCTACCACTTCTGCCATGGCAGTAAGTGACAACAAATGCCTGAGACATCAATCTTACCAATGTCCCTGAAAAACCTGGTACCAGTTGTCCTGTGTAATTCTACAGTGTCTGGATAAATTCTAACACCTTGGGACACCTCTGATAATTAGAGTCAAACAACTAACCACTGAAGGCTGAACAACTATTAAATCGCTCTTCCTAAAAAAAAAAAAAGCTTGGGCATTTTGGGTTTGTGGTATTTGGTGTTGGTTCTGAAATCAGCTTTTGCTCTCCAAAGCTCCAGCCCCTGTGAATGGCTTTTCAAGTCAGGTGCATAAACATGTATAAAGGGTGAAGAGGCAATGTTGAACCTTCTCTTCTGCTTTTTGTAACAGATTGGTCTGAATCTTTCTGCAAGAAAACAGAGAGGAAAATTGTGTAGGCAAGTTTGCATGGATGTTCTCTGCTAGAATTAGGTCGGTGCTAT
Source organism: Climacteris rufus (assembly GCA_013398175.1). Lineage (NCBI taxonomy): Eukaryota > Metazoa > Chordata > Aves > Passeriformes > Climacteridae > Climacteris > Climacteris rufus. The sequence goes on along the minus strand of VZRZ01001722.1, from coordinate 31,599 downwards.
CCATGCTCCCCTTTCATATATAAAGTGACATTTTTAGAAATACTGGCTAATGGAAGCTTAGAGTTAAAACTTGCACGTATCAGCAAATTTATATTTTTGAAAGTTTTGACCTCAGCATACACAGAGAGGTTGTATTTTTAACAAACTGAATTTTAAAAAGACCTGTCAGACGGTACACAAGGTCTGTTTGCAGAATGACTGCACAAATTCCTGCTCTGTGCATGCCATTTGACTCAAAGTGCAATCCCAAAGACAACAGGTCCCTGTTTTTCACATACCAATTGTTAGCTTGAATCAGTGAATACATTGTCTGAGTCTGCATGACCATAGCTGTAATGTAATTTAAATAAAGTTGTCTTTCCCCAAACTTTTAGAAGTACTTCAAATACTTTTTGCTATCATAACATCACACAATCTAAAGCAGTCTCCAGACTTGAAAACTATACAACTTCAGCAGGAAAAAAAAAAAACAAACACCCTTCAAAGCCCCACATGCTGGATTCTGAGGCTGTCTGAATCAGTTTTCCATCAAGGTAAGGCCTACACCTTGCACTTCATTTCTGGTGTTTCTGAAGATTCTCTAGGACCAGAAGCCACAGCCCTGACTTCTACCCCTGTCCCACCTTTCAGGTGCTGCCTGCTGGAACACTGAGTTATTCCATAACCTGCTGGGGCCTCTCCTGGCAGCCAGGTAAGCACCTGGGTGTGGCACAGCTCTTGGGACAAAAAGCTCCCTCCAGACCCTTCTCCAGTCCATACCAAGCCTGCTGGAGCCTTGCAAAGAAGAACTGCAATACACCAGCCCTTCCTCTGAAGGGAAAGCCATAGCATTAGATTTATATATCCTGGAGTATTAGCACTGTATTGTAGGTCTAGATTACTTGACGCAGCCTAGATTTAACTCACCCCAAATCTCTATGCTTACGTTTAACTAACAATTCCATCATTTCAAATTTTACCTGGAAAACAAAAAAAAGCTTTTTTCTTGCTTAATGCTTTTTTGTTCAGTTTGTTTGCTGCACACCTAAGTAGAATCATGACAGCCAAAAATGCTGTTCTTCACAAAATTTATGCTGCAACATCAGCCAGAATCATGTCTACCCTTCATCAATATTCAATTTTGGGTACTCCAGTGATAAAACTTAAACCAAATGACTATTATAATAGCAAGCGCCTATAGACAGAATTATCAATTTTGCTGTCACTACAATTTGAGTAGGAATTCAAATTTACTACAGTATTTCTGGATTTTAATCTAGGTTATGGTATTATCCACCTATAAAAGCAATGAGCAGGAAAAAAAAATTATTAAAAGAAACCAAACACTGAACACCTTTCCAGTAATAGTTCAATTTCCCATGACAAAAATAAAAGGCATATAAAAAGAAGTTACATTAAAAACACCTAAGTACATTCTGATTTTTGCACCTAGCTGTAAGCAACAATACTGCAGAGAAACAAAGCAGTTAAATACAAAGTTGGGCCCCTTAACTGGATCAGAAAGGTAATGAATTAAGTTCACAACTGCTTTTAAAGGAAACAAAGGGCAGAGGTTTTCTGTATGAAAAGAGTTATCCACCTTAAAATGGAAGCTCTGTATAAGTTATTTGTAAAGGCATCTCACTGTGGTCAGCACATATCCTCACTAGGTGCAACTCCTCCATAATTCTAACATACAAGACAAGGAAGGCCTTTCCTGCACCATTCACTGTTCCATTTCACAATCCAAAAGAACATAATGTGGCCTAAATTTAAATTACATAACCTCCGTTTCTTTCAATGGGAACTGCATAAGTGTAAATAAAGACAGCTTTTAGTCCTGGCATGGAAACATAATTGAATTTTGAATTAACGAGAACACAACCACATTTTCTTACATACAGCTATGTTCACTCTTTATAGACAGCACCTGTCAGATCAAAAAAAATAAGAATTCTGCTGTAACTAACTGCACCTTCTAAGTGTACACTACATATGAGCTTTTTCAAAGAGCATTTCAGATTCCCCAGAATAAATCTGGAAGAGTCACTCATCTTGCCTGTACTTCAACATTAGACTGTTAACCTCTTCAATATCCAAAGCCCACAAAATTTCCACCTTTCATCACTGAAGAATTACTCCAATTACTCCTATTCCTGTTCATTACAACAGAAGATATAAGTCAAGCCCAAAACCTTCATTAGTGTCAGATTAAGACTTAAAACATACACAAATTTTATGTGAAAATTCCTAGAGTAATCCTGACATTCACAATACACAGGCTATGCCAACCCACAAACATAAGCAGTAAGAATGCAATAGCCAGCACACAACTTGAAGTCATTTCAAGCATTTCATTCCACTTCAACCATGATATTATAGACGGTGGGGTTTTTTCAGTCAATATATACTTAGACTGAAAGACTCAAGTGTGAAGTAAAACACTTCTATCAAAGTCACAGTATATAGAGTGCTGCCACCATAACTATCTTCTGAGGTCACCATGCTTTAGTTTTACAACTTTTATAACAAGGAGATAAAGGGAAGGCAGGTTAAAGAGCCAACCAATACTACTGCACCATAAAAACCTCCTGACTTTTCTCCTGACATACAAGGGCTCTGTGAATCTAAAGTTTAAAGGCTTAATAGTAGCATTCCTGAATTACAGGTCCTAAACTTGCAAATTTAATATTCCTCTGTGGCATAGAATTCCTATTCAGTTTTCTGTGCTTTGTTCTAAACGCAGCTACCTAGGGACAGCTAAAAAAAAAAGGGGGGAAGGGAAGGAAAGAAAGAAAAACAAGCAAAACTGACCTGTAATGTGAGTAATGAACCAGGTTCAGCAGCAGGACAGTGACCTGATGCAAGAGCTGCAAGGAATAGCTGCAGGAAAGCCCTGTTCTTGCACAGAGTAAATGGCACGCAGGAGCTGTGCAAGTCTCAAGCTCTTCCCTCCAGCCATAAAAGTTATGCAACATGTACTGCCTCTGTGCTAGACACACAAAGAGCACTTTTATAGAAACGGTGCCATAAAAATATTACAGACTGCTAGAGCAATCACCAAAGTAACCTGTCAAAAAATTGTCAAAATGTTTAGAAAGATCTTCCCTTACTACAGCAGACCTTTATTTGCTAAAAGGAATAAACTGGAAGGTGGTGTTTGGATACTCCAAATTCCTTCATCTGCATATCCACTTAATCCACATCAAGGAAAATTAACAATACCCTTTTGGTCTTAGGGTAGCACAAGCAACATGATTGCTCCTCCTTTTCATTTTACTTGCAAAGAAATACATTCACTATACTGTACTGCATACCATAGGCCTGCTGCTTAACAGAAGCAGAACTCACAGTGACAGGGCAAAGTGAAGCCAGCTGCAAATCTGAACCTTCGATTTGAATTCACATAAATAAATCCCTACCAACCTAAAGGTCAAAAAGTTACATACAGAGATAGTGAATTTGTGGACTTTGTTGCTACAGGAAGTTATGGAGGGAGATAAGATCAGCAAGCTATAAAGGAATTAGAGGAATTCATGGTTAACAGGTTCTTGAAAAAAAACAATAAAAGGAATCTATAGGCATGCTCCAAAACACCTCAAAACAGACAATGGATTCTAGGGTGCTGGCAGAGGGCAAGGAAAAGGGATCCCTAAGGGGTTGCTAGAAATTTCTTCCAAGTAAGCTTCTCCTATTGCTTCTCTCCAGGACAGTGTATGGGACTACCCTGATCACTGGTCTGACCCCGCACAGCACTTCTCCAATTTCAATGCTACTCTAACATTGAAATCTCTGTAGCTCACACAAAACCCAATTCTTTCCATAGGCAGGGAATCACAGAACCTTGATACCTGTCTTGTTTAAATTACACATCCTGTTTTCTTTGTTTTGTTATCAAGGCAGTTAAATCTAAGATAGGAAGCAAAGTCCTTTAGATAAAAAGTCATTTGCTATTGTTTTAAGTAGTCAAAAGGAAGTCCCAGTTTAACTAAACAGCCACTCTGCCCATGGATCACCACTGGGGAAATGTCAGCAAGCTTTGTTTTTTAATCTGACATTAATTTTAGATGTAGCAGCCTTCAAACCTGTTTGCATTATTGCATAAGTAATCTACTGCTACACTACTTTTGATATATTTTTATCTAATATTTCGTAACAAACCGATCAACCTAAATTCCAGTCCCTACAAGCCCTGTTCTCTGGTTATCAGGTAACAGCAGAAAAGCATTGCTCCATGCCCCTCCAACAGCAGGCTGGCAGATGTGAGGAATTTAGAAAGACAAGACATTGAAGTACAGTGCAGAGTAAGACTGAATTTGAGACCTCTAACAGATCTGTGTGCTCCATGATGGAACTGGGAGGGTTCAATATCCAAATTTTATGCTGAAGAGAAAATAAAATTTTAAAAAAAATTAAAATTATGATCTTTCCTGCAACAGGCAGCAGCAAAGAGGCACGTGTATGTGTGCTAGGGAGGCTGCTGTGTTTACAGGCTCGATGTGACAATGTTGCCCTCATTACTATCACACACACAGTGTTTAATCTCTGTGGTAAGGAATTATCCAGGAAAAGCGCTTACACTTCCAAGAGACACTAAACCCAAGAGGAAAGCTGAACACAGTGAACTTTACAGGCTGACAGAGAGACACTGCCTGCGGTCCTCTGAAGAATTTTAAAGCAATCCCAACCACAGAAGTTCTGATCTCCCACATCTCTGCTTCCCAGGATGGGAGGTTTGCCAATGCCATCACCTCTAACTACTCAAGACTGATACAGCAGTGTCGGGCCAGAGCTGCTGCAATGTCAAAAGAGAAAAACAACTCCTGCTCTTGCTTCAGCTGGAGAGCTAACAATAGATGCAGTGCATTCCACGGATCAAACAGAGCTGCAAATAATCCCAGCATTTTTTGCCCTGGTCACACAGAGCACACAGGCTGTCACTGGAGTTCTCCCCAAACTGGGGAAATACTGGGGGAAGTCTTGGGGCTTCAGGAGCCTGCAGACACTTCTTAAGATGGCTTTTTACACTGTTATCTCTGAAGATGAGCAGACAGATTCTAAAGTGGTTTGAGCTGACCATTCCTTGCCTAAACCACAGCTCAAGACATTCTAAAGCTAGGAAACAAAACCTCTCATTTTTAGACAATAGCCTGTTGTGCAAACAAGGCACATAAAAGATTTTTTTCAATGGAAACTAAATTTAGGATTGATACTTCAGCTGCAGTTTGTACAGTTAACGCCAATCACCAGAAAAAAAAATCTTTGGAGGAATAAAATGTTTTTAAATGGTTTTGAGATTAGAAAAAATAATGTTCCATTAACTTCAAAAATTTTAAAACAAGAATGGCAAAAAAAGCAGATAAACAGTTTTAGACAAAAATAATTATTCTACTTCTAATTTCCACAAAGCTCACAATGAACCACAATTTTAGCAAGTACTAGACATTGCTCATAAGCATTAAGTGAAGCTTAGAGCACTGATCAGATAAGCTTCACAACAACAATTATTTTGACCAAGCATAATGAAATTCCAAAACCTTGAACTGAGCTAAGTTACTGGTAAAACACAGAAAATGAGGAGGATGACTATATGCACCGCACAAGGTTGAAAAAACCACTACCAATGAAGTGCTCTTCACCCTATGACATTTTTTGGTAGCAGCCCCACAACTGCTGGGCTATGAACCCAAGCTGTAAAGATGGGCAGGTGGTTGTTCTCCTGATCCTCCCATCAACAGATATCTGTAACCCTACAGTAATGACCTGGAAAGCATCCCTGGCAGAAAGCTAACAGAAAGACACTGGCTGCCAAGTGAACAGAGAAACCATTTGTTTCATTAAGAATACCACTGAGAGAGGTTTAAAATGCAAGTATCTGTTTCAGGTTCTCATTTGTGCCTTTGCTGGCCCCCCGCTAGTTAAGATGTGCAGGAGGGAGCAAGAGGTAGCCCTCATTTTTTTAAAGGTATGTGATGCTTCTCATAGGAAAAATGGCCACTTACCTCACACTTCTGGATTTTACTTAGAACAGTAAGTTAAGCTCTCTCCATACATGGAATTTGCTAGAGCTGGATAAAAAGCCTGGGCACTCTCCCCACTCCCATTCTCCTTTTGATCTGTTCTTCTGTATTATCTATGGAGTTTTTTAAGCCTAACATCCAATAGGGAGACAACCAGCATGAAGTTACTCACTTAAGCCTAAAGATATTTCAGCAGTGTACAGGAGATGAAAGGAATTCCATGAAGAGACAATAACTACAAATAGTAGCTTGTTACAACACAAAAGGAAAGTAATATTAAAAGGTTCTCACGTTTTCAAGTTATTTTGCAGACAGAAGAGGTCATACTGTCACTTCTTAATGAAAATTCAGCTGGTTTCTAGAAGTAAATAATCCATGATTACCAGTTTAAGAGCTTATCCCCTAAGTGTACCAACTAGCTACACAGAAAATTAGAATTTTATAACACAGTCTAGCAGTATTTCAACACTCTCAGACTGTTATGAAACACAAATAAGCCATGTATAAAGGAAGCAAGCTACCTGTCTTTTCAGGTAGTATTTTTGCTAGGTGCAGAAGCCAGGAGTAGTGCTAATTACACCTCAGCAAAACTCTCACACGGTACAAAGCTTCTTCAATCAGAGATTTATTTTCAAGTAACACATTTTGTTTTCAAAATTACTTATAAACTTTATATTGTAGAAGAACATACTGTAAATCACAATAGTGTACAGTTAGACTTTCCTGCAGGTTTCTAACCTATGCAGATCCCCTTTATGACAACATACCTCATTTTGATGAAAACCTGGAGTTTCTCCTGAAAGTCAGAGCAAGTTTAAGATTCAGTACAGAACTCTGCTACAATCCACTGCAGCAAACACCAGACTGGGCCAGACTGAAAGGATTTTAATCAGGCACCTGCAACACAGTGGTACTGGGGTAAGGGAATGAAATCTGAAGCATACTGCAGTTGTGTAACTACAGCAAGGTTAGTTCATGGTAAAGAGAGGGTTATTCCTGCAAAACCAACCTCCTCCCCTCTGTCAGCCTATCACCAGCAGGCTGCAGCCCAACATCTCACCCCACAAACTGGTACACCCTGCTTGGATCCCAAGAGGGTAATCCTTCTCAACACAATACCCTGAGCATTACCAGGGGAGCTCACACCCTTCTCCTTTGCACTTCAGTCTTTTCTCTGCAGTACTATTAGTGACACTGGCAACAGATTGCTCCACACTGCTTTTCACAAAGCTCATGTTCTCAGCTGCGTAAAAATTTGCAAGCTTCAACCACGACAGATGACTTTTTTTTGTGTATTTTGTGTCTGCACTTACTATGTATCTTTTCGCCAGGAGAAAACCCTGAATGGCACAGCTAGGAGCCTCAGTTTGCAGGAGGCTGCAGTTGTTCGGCTTACACTAAACAGATATAATTCCACACTGAGAAACTCAGCAAAACTTTCCATTAGACTACTACATTTCAGCTGGTGTTCAGAACCTCAGATCAAGGAGGGATGTCAAACAAGCCTGCAGAAGCCCATGGCCCACTGTTACACCCAGAGAAGATGGGATGCCTTGAATGGGGAAGGAAGCAGGCTGTCAAGTCTGTCAAGAACCTATGTTTGACTTCAATCCCAAGAAAAACACCAGCACAAACTATTACTAAAAACCTGCTAAAAGATACCAAATACATCTTCAGTGCTAATTATGAACAGAAAATGTCAAACAAGTTTAATTTCCTCTAGTTCTTTTGGAGTGCTACACTAATCACTGTGCAGAGAAGTGCAGATGCTGTCATATGACTTGGTTCTTGACAGCACTCACAGGCCATTTTTGTAAGAGAGATATACACAGAAATTACTGTAAAGAGAGCAAAAAAGAGTTTTGAAAACCATATTCAGACACCAGCTATCGATGCTACACTCTGAGAAAATATATCAAGTGCAGTTTTGCAATGCCTGTGCTGCAGCAGAACCATAGAGATGGAAGAGCAAGCTTGCTACCACCAGAGAGGACAGGAGCCCAGAAGAAGATGCAAGCAAGGGTAAAAATTCTAACTAATACAGGCATACCAGGAAAGTGACAGGAGGAAAAAAAAAACCTCAGGTCTGCATTTAAATACATTCCAGTGAACAGATGCAAATCAGTACACGACAGACTAGCCAACAATCAGCCTTAGCTTCCACATGATGAAGACCAAGTGGAGAGAAACAACTGGCAGGAGGTCTTAAAACAGACCACAATGAGAGATTAATGAAATTGGTGAGCTTAATCTTGAAAAGACTCAGGAGAAACATGAAGCCTCACACACACTAGACGTAGCTTGAGAGAGAATAAACTCTTCTGTACTGTCCACAGTTAGTATGGAAGCTTTCATATACTGAAAGGAAGATTTAAATAATGTAGTGAGACAAAACATCCAAAGATAATTCAGAATGGGAATAAATTTCCTGAGAGGGGTGATAGATTAAAGACACATTTCAATGAGGTGCCCAAACCACAACCTACAGATCAGAGCCTGCAGGAAAAATCTCTTTGTCCGGATGGTCCCTGGCATCACTGTTCTCCAGAGCTTTCAAATATACAGGCAGAGAAAGTGCACAGTTATTTTGAAAAATCTGTTCCTTGCTGTTCAGAGGGTACCACAACACCTCCTTCCTTAATAATCAGGCCTACATCTGCCATGTAGCCAAAACACATAAAAGTGACCCACTTCATCATTTATTATAGACCAGATGCACTCCCAATTGCCAAAGTGGACTGTCCCATTATGTAAGTCAGGTGAACATCACCTGTCTTTTAGTTACATGGTAAAGGAGAGATCAACAAAGTCTTCAGAGAAAGCTCCCTGGTCTAACCTACACAAAACACTAGAACAATGAACTAAGTGTCCCAGTCCTGCTTTAAAAACTGATGGGTAGCTATTGATGGATCACAGCCAGGTTGAAGTTAGCAATTCTGATTAAGCACAGTACAAGCAGACCACAGATCCCTGGAGTTAGCATTCCCCTCTGGAAAGCACACCTTTTAATCACAACTGCAGCTTCCTACACCTGCATGCTCTACTAAAAGGACAAGAACTACCAAGAGTTACAGTGATTTTAGGTAATACATGCAGCAGTTCCAAATCTATGTGTCTTTCAAATATCATGGCATATTACGTTTGGCCTATTATTTCAATTTCTAAAGAATGTGAAAAATCACACTGTATTCTGGTTCAAAAAATAAACTTCAGAGTTAAAAAAAAGTACATGAGCTAAGAACACCTCAAAGTTCTGGTTGCTTATATATGAAGGAAGGAGTGACTTACAGTTGTAAAACGATTAAAAAGCCTTAGTTACATACTTACTCCTCTCACCCCTCCCACCTTTTTTCTCAGACTGCCTCTGACTTTGGATAGATGAACTGAGGAGTAAACGAACAGCTAGTAGGTTTCTTCATTATTCAATGTGTAGTGACGTTTTTTGCACATTAATCAAAACTTGTTCTGAATACCAAATTCAGAAGTTATTCACAGTTTAAGCACAGTGTCATAAAATACAGCATTTGAGAGCTTCAATCTTGAACACACTTCCTTTTAAGAAATTAGCAAAAGTTGGAAATCAAAGGAGAAACAGAAGGGAAGTTGTTTCCTCCAGTGGAGGCTGAAGCAGAACCACTGGTGCACCCAGTCTTCTGATGCTCATCACTTAATGCAAGATGATCTAGGGCCCTTTGTCCATAGTGGCCATATAACATTCTCTGTGCTTTGAAGGACTACAGTATATGCTGAATAATTTAATGTTTTGACAGATCAGGCCCACAGTCTTAAGTTAGTCAGCAAGAAAACAAGTCAGGACACAGCTAATGAACACCCCTGACAACTCTCAACCAGCACCAAAGGACAGAAATTCTTTGAAAAATAAAAAGCAGTCAGTGCTTGCAGAAAACACTGAGTCCATGAATCATCTTAAATTCAAGCAATTCCCTACCTCATTCATTAGAGACTTTCCAACCTCTGCAACAGAGAAAGACAACCTAAACAAAAAAAAAAGCTGTCTTCAAAGCACAAACTATTTCTCTCTGCAGACCAGAATCCAGGTTCTACTGTAGGGGAGGCAAAAACATATTATAGTCATTCACATGCTCCAACACCCTTTTTGAGATAATCCTGCATCTGGTGTATGCATACAGGTATTAATTAACCTAACATGGCAGTGTCATTAATGACACACAAAGAATGTACTGATTTCTTTTCAACAGCCAAACAGAACTTTGGACTACCAGTATCAAATCCATAGGACTTGCCCCAACTTCATCTGGGGGAAAGATGGATATGAATTCTGACTGGTTTGTTATAGCCCTCTCTATAGCACCATAGAGCCTGAGTTTAATTTTTAAATGCTCTTTTGTGCTACAAGCAGAGTGTTTCTAGAACATCCACTTCCTACTTTGAGTTCTTTTAAGATTTACCTAAGTACTCTACCAACACACTACTCATAACTTACAGCTCAAATTTCCTCATTTCCTGGGTATACTCCAGAACTTCTCCATCTACACATTAACTTCATTTCATTAAAGTTACAGATAAAAATGTTAGCTTCACAATTAAATTACATTCTGCCCCCCTTCTCAAGAAGTGGAGACATTTTTACAAATTCCTACTGTTTCCTGCGCCAGAAGGTAAAACTAAAACAAACCATCACAGCATTGGAAGTCACAAGCAATATTCTCTCCCAACAGTTGTGCAACAGAAGCAGAGACGCCTCTTCCCAAAACAGAAAAGCAAAAAGCCCCCAAGCATCCCCATGCACGTATTTAAATCATTTCTGTGACAGAGCTCAGGTTTGATCTCACCAAATGCCATAAAAATTCTTTTAGGTTGCATAAACTTCTCCTTCTGTACCCTTTCATTGGGCCTGCTTGGGAACAGGCACACAACTCCCTGATTTAAGCATCAGACTACTAGAAAGACATTTGTATTACTAAAGGCTGCTTGCTCAATGATGCTTTATAGATTAGAGACATCCTTTTGGCAAAACAGCAAGAGAACAGTACTGAGAGGTGTTTTGAATCTTTCCTAGCTTTATTTTGATTCTTCCTTTTGTTTTCTGATTTATTAAGAAGCCACACATAAGTACATTTACTATAGGAATAAAAAAAAAAAAACAGTTACTTTCAAATGTGCTTCAGATTTAAAGAGATGTTAGACAGTTCTAAGAGCAGGAAAGTGACAATATTGGACCTGCTAATATAAGTATCAACCTTAATTTCAGCTTAGATTTTGTGAATTGTCTTTCAAAACCTGTAAGTAAATTCAGCAAACTGCCTAAAATAAGATGGATTATTTCATAGCATAAACATCATGGCACCTAAGACAATGCATACTTTTCAAAAGCACAGCACTACAAATTCTCAGCTTTCCAGTTTCTGTATTTCAGACATCTATTTTGCCTGACAGGCTGTGAAGCAAAGACCAAATTAACATCCTTCTAGATTTCAGATACTACTTTAGCCTTGTTTTCCACTACAGAAGACTAACTAGATTATAAAACAATGCCTTACCAGCTGTTGTCATTTGTCCATTACTTAATTACTGGTTCCAGAGCTACAGAGGGTAATTTTCCCAAACACGCTCTAAACATTTATTCCAGAATCAGTCGAGAGCAAATGTGAAGAGTTCAGATGCTGAGATTGGTTGGTTTTAGCACTGAGGAGTGGGGAGGTAAGGCAGAGTAGGTATGAACACATTCAAATATTCAAGTTAAGTCTAATCATTCAAAATGAACCGGATCTTTTGGTTGAAAGATTCACACAGTGCCAGCTGCATTAACTTCCCCTGCATCACGCATGAAGGTTTTTCACAATTCACAGCCCAATATTTTTCCCACGTAGCCCATCTCCCCATTTCGAAGCGCTCCCATGTTGCTTGGCAATGCCATCCCGCCTGGGGGCAGCTGAGGCCCGGCCCTTTTTGTGTGCTCTCGAGGCCGATGGTGCGGCACAGGTGTCCCGGCCCGGGAGAGCACGGCAAGGCCCTGCGAGCGCCCGGACGCGGGCGCGGGCCCGGCCACCCCGAACGGCGGCTCCAGAGCCGGGCCTGCAGGAGGCCGCAGCCAGACCCTCCTGCTCAAGCACAGATATGTGCTGGGAATACCAATTTCATATATCCTGCACTAAGTGACATTCTGTTTGTTGCATAGCAACAGGAATCTACTGCAGAAAAACAATATGGAACTTTTTTTTTTTTCACTTGCCAAGCTACAATTAACCCCAGTGTTCCTGAGAAACAGAACGTCCACGGCACAAACATTCCCTTTGTCACCTATCCACCAAAGATGCCATCTGCAGCACTTACTTTTGTCTACACTAAAATGATTCTGTGCATTTAAACGGCTGTAGGGTATGGTGCTGCCAAGGGAAAATTCCCTGCTGCACTGCATATGGCCAGCAACATTTAAATTCCATGGTAGTGACCAAGAGAAAGTTCTTAGATGCATAAAACTTCCATTCTCAAGCGTGAAATGCTTTTGTCATTTTATAAAATATTTGTCATACTAGATAAAAACATTAAGGCACTCGAATTCTGGAAGAAAAGCCTATGGCTTTATTTCTAAATGGTTTTGCTTTGTTTTGTTTGGGGGATGGGTTTTGTCTTACAAAATACAAAAAATGAGCACCTACCCAAACTATTTTGAATTTAAAATCAGTTTATCTTCAGATTTCATAACCATGTATAGACACCTAAACTGTGTGCCTCTTCCTGGGAAAGAAAGTTTTTTTGTAAGGCAGTATGGATTGCATAAGATCTCTCCCTGTTCCCAAAAGAACAAGAAAATTACAATCGCTCAGGTGGCTGGGAAATTGATACATTGATACATCATAAATTATATAAAAACATGCACCACCGAACTGGAGAGGATCCCCTCTGAGTTTTTTGTTTCTTTGCTGTTGCTTTGTTGTTTTTTTTTTTTTTTTAAACACCCTTCCCATTGCCAGACAAGACCATGGTAAGCTCCCTAAGAGTTATAACCAAAGCATCTCATGACTGGGCTTTGGGGTGAGTCTACTCCCTACACCCACCCCAGCTACAGACATTCTTGAAGACAGGGAGCTCAGTTCAATTCAGGAGGAAAAAAAATGTGAGATTTCAAATATATGGATTCAAATCTATTGAATGCTGAGGCTGCTATTCCATAACTCACCAAACCTGTGAGCATTCCTCAGTTACACTGACAGTCTTCATATCTGCACATAGCAGGGTTTTCCTTTTGTTGTTGGGGCAGAGAACAGTGCAAGAGGAGAGGTTGCTTGTTTTGCATCCATCTGCCCTAAGAAAAGGAGGCACATGAATTCAAGGCAAGCTATTCAGGGTACTCAGAACTGGCTTAACAGTACACTCCTCTATCCTGTGATGAGTAACTGGGGATTTCAACAGGGCAAAAATAAAATCCTACTATTAAGTATTATTAAGCATTAGTCATGACTAAAGATGCAACCCTTGCAATGCAAGCCACTTCTATCTGCATCTTACAGAGTTACTATACAGAAGTCACACTACTGATCAAGACCATGTCTTCACAAAAATAACATAGATGGTCTCTTCAAAGAAGGCATTCCAAGCATCCTTTTCCCCCAGTGATTTCCAGCAGTCAGATGCTTCAAAAGAAAATACATCTTCATGCTTTACAAGGGAACAGTAACATTTGAAAAGCATTTTCACAGGTTTACTTTCTCATATTGCTCTCTGCAATGAAATCTCCACTTCCTTGATGCAGACATCATCTTTGCAGAGTAATATAAAAACAAACAGCACTTTAAACAGCATCCTACAGCTGCTAACCTGTTTTCAAGCACCTAATTCCTTATTCTTTGAGATAGGAATAATACCAAATATTGTTACTAAGTCAGACATCACAACTATGAGCTACCTATAAAAAATAAACTACACAGCAACATTTACCTGTATCTGCAACAATCCACACAGTACAAAATCTCCACATGGTGTCTCCAAAGAATTCAGTAACTTTCTGAGGAACTCAGCACTTGGATGTGTGAAATTGCCCATCTCCTGTTCCCCACCACTGCAGCAGGTGATCTAATAAAAGATACTGCCTCTGCTTATAAAACCTTTGTCATGTTTATAACCTCAGAGCAACACAGCTACAGCAACAGTGTTCGCAACCTGCAAGGCAACCTTTGTGTTTGGCTTATGGCCATCCAATTGTAGATTTAGCTACTGTTGGAAACATGGACAATTACAGGAACACAGAACTGTTCTACTGCTGAAAAAGAAAGGTACATCAAATAAAAATATACAGGAATACCCTTTGGTTTTAAAGTCACCTTTATAGGATGCCAAACCAAGAAGTCTGAGACACTCTATTCCTCCAAACTTTATGAACAGACTATTTGAAGATACAGCCAAAACACAAAGTCAAGCTCCTGAGCCTAGCAGTCCAGATTTCTTCACCTTACAACTTATTTGCAAGTTCAGATGTAACATGCAGCAGAAATAATTTTGAGGATAATTCATATACGGTGCAGTTAACACAGCTGATCACCAAACTAAAGGCTACTGGACTCATCACACCACTTGAACAGCAATACCACCACAATCCTTGAGACAGCAGCAAAAGCATTTTAAGGTGCAAAATTGTTTCATTTACTTCTTTTATGTGTTTAATGCTTTGGTCTTCTTCCTCAATCTCAAGTAAAAAATGTCATCCAAAAGCCACTACTGCATTTCCACTCAGTAGCTAAAAACCCAGGAAAACCACTGGCACACCACCTCACTCTCAATTACTCTCGAAAACATGTAACACTAAAGAAGCAGCTGAAGTACTGCATCCAGCTTCTGCTGAAGTTCAAACACTTACTGCTCAAGTGCTCTTCTAACCATTCATCTGCTCTTCCTTCTACTCATGATGAGACACAGGTTCCCTGCTAGTTTTCCAAGATGGACCTCTCTCCTCAGCCTTCTCTTGGTCAGAACAACACTGAACTGGGTAGGTCTTTCATGTCTTCACTCACCCTTCAAACAGCAGGCTCTGGCCAAGGGAAAAGTAGTGACTATTAGATACAGAACTACTGTCTCCAGACTCAGTTTCAGGCCAGATGCTTCATATCTGACTAGGAAGGCAGTCCTGTGTTCAAAATGTGTTTATTTCATATACATACACACAGGGACAGTATCAGACACTTCCTGCACCATCCTCCTGTTCTACTCACACTAATGGGATTCAACTAAATACACTGGTGTATAACAATAAACTAAACTATAACAGTAGCTTCTAGGGTTCAGAGATTTCTATATTCAGAGATTTCTGTCAAAGCAGAAGTATTCTGAACCAGGAAAAATATATCTAAACATAATTAAAAACCAATACATTAGTACTTCTGCTAAATTAGTACATAGCCAAAACCAAACACCACCTGCTCTTAAGTAGCATGTTCAGAGATCACACTTCAATATACAAATTTCAAACTTCAGCACTGATCGTTTTCCTCATGCTGTCATTCACACCAAAATTAGGTTACCTTGGATGAGGTTTCACTGTTTTTTCAGTCTGGCCACACCATCTATTTCAGACAATAGGTAACTATGTTTATTCTGAAGTTGTAAAGTCCATTTACCGTCATCCACAGTAGCCAATTGCAGATTTCTAAAAATGGGCTTTGCAAAGGCATTCAGGAACACAATACAAGTTTTCTAGGGAAGCTTCACTGTGTACAATTTTCAGTACAAATTTAACATGCTAAAAAAAAATCTGCTTTATTAAACTTAGACTGGGTACTCCTAAAAAGAGTCAGCATTGTTTAATGGACTAAGGTTTGCCAAAAGGATCATATACTTTCCTCAAATATCAACAAGAGTTCCACACAGGAGAGATAATAAAAGGTGCACACATCACTATGCACTGTTTATAGAAGATTCCAAGCTTTTAAAAGAAAGCAAAGTGGAATTAGATTTTTAAAGGGAAAATACACAGAGAAAACAAGTTTTCAAAATGAGTAGCAGTGTAGATTGTTCCTTGTCAGGTATTATTGACATGAACAACATACACCAGCTAGAAAAGAAAAAATCATGCTTGCCTGGAGCTGGAAGCTTGGAACCTCAAAAAATCCATATATTCAATGCAAGTTTTTTGAAGAACCAGTGATTTTTAGGCAGCAACAGTACCAGGTTCAATGCCCAGATTTACTCAGAGCACATGCTTAAGTCATATTTGCAAAGCCAACCAGAAAGCTGAATTAGAACTTAAAAATACTAACCACCTCTTTCCACCAGTGCCAGTAAAAACACCACTAATGCAGCAATAGTCAAAGTTTTGCTGGAAATACATGAACTACAACAGAATCTTAAATCATCTTTCCATCTAGTACTTCCATTTTCAACCCAATACATTAGAAAAAAATGCAACTCCAGTGGAAGTCTCCACAAAATATACATTTCTAGTAGACATGACCACACATGAAGACATACACTGGTCTATACAACTGAAATAAAAGAGCATTTACCAGCAGCCAGATGAGACCACAATAAAACACTACCTTAACTACATGCCCTTCAAAGCATTTCAGTTTAAAAACTGGTATCACTGTATGGTAACCTGGAATAAAGTGACACCAGTTGATGGCCTAAAAAAAATTTAGGCATTAAATAACATTTTAGGAAATTGCTTTAAGGTGAATGACACATAAATAGAAATTAATTTCCTCTAAAAAGAAAAATTAAAATATTTCTTTAGCTGCTATAAAATGGCAAATAAGGCATAATACAAGCTTTAGCTATACCAGTGATTATTCTTGTTCTTTTCCTGTTCTGCTAAATTCCAAGTTTTAAAACGACTTCTGTTTTGAACTAGGCGGTTAGCATACTAGAGCAAACAACAATCTCACCTCACCTTCTTTATGGAATTTGCAGTAAGTATAGATTACTTTGTAATCCAGTTCAGGAAACAGAAATTTCAAATTTGTGACAAAGACAAGAGAATGAGAGAACATTTCAGACAAAACCCTTCCAATTGTGTTTGTGCTGCAAACTAGGAGTTTATAGAGTTGTTTCTGGCAGCACACCAGCCCAGCAAAGGAGCACTTTTGTATTACCCTCTGGAGTGCAATCAGTTTTCACTTCTTTCCCCCATACTTCACCTGGTGTCAGCACCTTTCTTTATCATAATGTTTAAAAAACCTAAAAGGGAAAAAAAAACACAACACCTATGCACACACTCAGCCAAGAAGCACACCAGTTTTGGACTAAACTGGAAGAGTTCTTACTATTCTTCTTTTACATAAAACAGCTTCGCTGGGAGAATTTTCAATATGTGAAACTAAGAGCAGATGAATTTTTTTTTCCCGAATATTGACCATGTTTTCTTTTAATGAGCCTTGCCTAAAGATTACTCAGAGAGACAAGAGAATCATAGTTCAATTCCTCACATTAACTCGTGCATTGATTCCCCAAACATGTGCTTATTACTAGCACTTCAGCTGGAAAGACTAAGCCAAAGCAGACTGACACAGCATCTCACATCCCACTGAACAGTCCCACTGCCTCCACCAGGCTGCCACCAGCATTTGGGCAGGAGACCCACAAAGATTTCACATCAGCTCCCCAGCAGCAGCTCCATAAGCCTCCCAAAGTGCTTCCAAAAACCTAAAAACAGGAGCAGCACGGGCACAACACCATTAAAGGCTGGTAAGCACAACACTGACATTCTCTTCTGGAACAATTTTAACATTACTCGTGAAACTGCTATAGTGAAGGAGACTTGTAATAACTGATAGCAGGGGAGAGGCTTAGCAATTATGAGAACAATTTATTAGGAGTATCTGAAGTAAAATTCAACATTCGTCCTCTACAACAGCATTTTCAAATCAGTCACTCAGAAGTATGTTTTCATTTCTCATGTTAGAAAATTTGAAAGTCAAAATAAGGTAGTGCAGCCGTTTCTAAAAGGGGAAAAAGGTTCTATACATTATTCAACCAAAAAACCTATACAGAAACTACATTCTTTTCTAGGTTTGTGAGGACACATGGGAAGTTAGGGCAGGAGAAGGACAGCAGGGACAGAACACCGACTCCTCACCTGGCAGGTTTAAACACAGGCAGATACAAAAGCAGCTTCACTCCCATATTTAATCCCTAGAGAGATTCTAACAGCCAAGAACACAAAGCAGTTTTATTGAATTCCCAAGGACTGGCAGGGAAAGGCGAGGTGGGAGAGTGAGGTAGTTCAACAAGGCTCATGTGACTTCAGTCTCTGCTACATTTAATTTGAGCTACTACTAGAAATCGAATTTTTTTGACTCGAACACAAAAAGCACGTATCTTCTGCTTCCTCTCACCACTACAGCACTCTCAAAACCTAAACATGCCTGGATGTTTGAAGAGCTGGCACATGTATTTCTCCACTGCTGAGTGGAAGCAGGCATGAACTGTCAAAAGCAATTCTGGATGAAAGGTCGAAGTAAAGAAGGGAATAATATCTGTTCCACAAAACACATTTTGCTCTCTCTAGTAATGAAAGCAAATGACTCTATGCAGTGGTTCAATAACCTACTTCTATAACAGTTCCACACGAACTGCACTGGCATGGCAAGAAGCAACCCTCATTACAAAGTATTTCCAATCACATGCCTAAGGCAGCGCCGGGAGACGTCACTTAGGGCAAAGCATCCGCTGAAACAGGTGCTGGGAGAAAAATGTTTCTGCTTTTTATGGAAGTGTAGAAAAAAGGCTTTTACTCTACAGCGGCCTGAAGCAGGATGCCAACTAACTCTGTCTTGTTTTCTGACCTCCAACAACAAACATGAAACCCTGAATCAGAGTCAAGAAAAAAACTTGTACATGCCCTTCCAGAGAGCATTCCTGAATTATACACGCTCCCAGACTGTTTCTAATTTTTAGAGGCTGACAACATAATTGCTAAGATGGTCATAAATAGCTTTTCCTAAAAAATTGTATTCTAATTCCTGCACTCTCTATTCACAGGATAATTTTTTAAGGACTTTACTTTTACTATCAAAATAATTCACTAAACTATCCAGGGGCCCTGAGGGCAAAACAGCTGTCAGATTCCATATCAGGTGGGCAGAAACAGCCTGTCCAAAAATTACTTGCAACTGTCACAAATAAAGTGTGAGCTAAAGACCACACTTCTATCAGACAGATGACTCAGTCCATCTGTTAGTTTACTTAAGAACAAGGAAAATAACCTGAATTCCTGTATCCACCTGAAAAAAACCTGCCCACACGACCAATTTTTCTCTTGAGATACAAGCAATTTTAGGAACTGTATTGCTTGCAGTTATGCATATCCAGTCTAATTTAACTGCCTGCTTGCACTTCCAAGATTTTGTCAAATATTTCTCAACTAAATTAAGCTTCCTACTTCAAACACACAATTCAGGCAAGTATTAAAACTAAAGTAAAGGCATGATTCCAAAGCGTTACCTTACGTATGGATGTGCATAATAACTTAATGTCACCATCAAATCAATGGTTTTGCTGCTGTGGTATTTGACCACCTTAAATAAGTGCAGTCACTGCAGTAGACTGAACTGTACTGTTGTCACTAATCATGCTCTTGTACAGTCACTTTCCTGGAAACCCTAGGAAACGTGTGTGGGTTCCTTCAAGAATTCCTAGTCCTAATGAAGGTACATGTTTTGTTACT
This sequence comes from Climacteris rufus, assembly GCA_013398175.1. NCBI lineage: Eukaryota > Metazoa > Chordata > Aves > Passeriformes > Climacteridae > Climacteris > Climacteris rufus. The sequence goes on along the minus strand of VZRZ01001722.1, from coordinate 11,961 downwards.
TCTGCTGTGGGCTTTCACTCAGTAAACAGTGAGTATGGTATTAGTTTTCTTAGCACAACATTTTAAATATAATGAAGGCTTACCAGCCTAGGCACAAAATATGCTGACTTGTAAATAATAACATGAATTGCAGTCTATAGCAACATACTTGAGCAGAAAAGCTGCTGATTGTAAGCAAATAAAGATTTAGAGACCACAGATTAAGCTACCTTTTTACCTTGAAAACACAGGCGAGGATATGACATGATTTTCTGAAAAGGCAGAATTTATAATAATTTAGCTGTTTGCCCTATCTAAATATGGAATGAAATTCACATATATGATATGCATAGTAGGCCATCATACACACAAATTATTATACTGGGCTCTGAAAATACCAGATTTTAAAATTTCTTAAAAATACTGTTTCTTTCCCTGTTCTTGGGAACTTGGGTAATGAAACCCAGTTAAGCAGTCTGCATTCTGACCAGCACACTAATGAAAAACAATTCTTTCCCACACAAAGAAATGGACGTAGTAATCCCAAGAGAAGGCTGTACAGTTTGATTTTTAAAAAGTCAGTATCTTGGAAAGCTCATTTATTTTTATTGGAGTTAACATACAAAATGAGCCTGATCCAAAAAAAAAAATTAAGATAATTCAGTTAACCTTCACTGTAGAATCCCAGCTCTAGCAGCAGAGTTATGTTTACCAGCTTCTGTAATACAGCCTTCAACATATGCTACAATAAAAGTCTGTTCACACACATTCTTCCTGTACAAATCTGATGGGAAGTCAGGTTATTACTAGAACAGGGGCATCAAACGCTGCTGTTACCTACATCTTTACCACCTTCCCCCCCCCCACCACCTTCCAGTCAGCTGGTAAAGGGAAACCTCACTGAATATGCCTATTCCTGGGCACCTATTGTAATATAAGTGCTTTTAGGAAACTGTATTAGAGGCAGCACTTAGTCAGCTAAGCACAGGACAAAGAGAGCAACAGGTGTTCACGGGAATCAGCTGTTTACCTAGGGCAGGAGGGAGAGGGACACACAGCCCTATTCAAGCTGGCTCCAAACCAAGTAACTTCATACCTAGGCTAGACCATTTCACTGGGACATTTAATATTCAAAGTATATCTGCAACCTAAACCCCCTAACAGATGTTATTCAAATAGCATATCATTTCAATTTGAATACAAAGCAGACTTCTGCGAGAATTAATTCTTGAGTAGTGCCGGTGTCCGTGTCTTACGAATTGCTGATTATTTTATAATTCAAAGATGCTCTTCACAAAGATTCTTAGTTTTATTTGACAGCAGGAAAACCAGTTTGCTCTTTGGTAACTGACCAGCTAATTACCCAGACAAGATGTGAGATCTCAACACAAAATCGTCACAATTAGTCCAGGCTCATGATGGCTGAAGGACAGCCAATGCACAGGAGAGAATCTGAGGGTGCTTTTTTATCCCTCTTAGCTCATCTATTTATTTTTGTATACTTCAGAGCACCAACTGCATACTTACCTGCTGAACAGCAATGGCAGAATGCAATTTATCCATTCCATGAGACCATGAGTACTGTGCCAGAATTATGTTTTTAGTATTAAATGCTAAGATTGAACACCTGCAAACAGAGGAGCTGTATATGAAAGGCTGGTCACTTGTCCCATCTACCCTGTCACTTCTCTCTCACCTCAACTTGCCTTGACCAGCAAATAGACATTAAAAGACACTGTCTGAACAGAATACAGCATGAAGATATTGTTTAAACATGTTTCAGAAATATACCATCAACTGTAGTCTAAACAAGTCCAAAAGAGAGAGCGTGCAGTGAAAGCTTGCCATTGTACTGGAGTCGGACCAATTAAACAAAACTGAAGGAATTTAATAGTGCCTCTATAGAGAGAAAATACTTCTTTAACCACATCATTTTCTTAGCCTGTGTAGTTTAATTGGTACAGCTTGCTTCTTTTTTCCAGAGGACTGGAACCAAGCTTTCTTGAAGTCAGATTCCTTTGAAACACCCCATGAGCACCCATCAGAGCGACCCTCCAAATCACAGCCTCGCCTCCCTCTCGCCAGCTCAAGGCTCTGCACACACGAGCGGGCAGGAGGCTTCAGGACCAGTTACACGTTCATTTCCCTGCATTTCCTCACTGCTGCAAGTCAGCGATTCCAACATCTAAATAAGCAACCTAAGGGTAGGTTCAACCTAAGACACTTTCCTGTTCTGCTGGTTAAGAGAAATACTTGTGCTCCCTCCAAGCTGGCAGCAGTCCTAGCACACAGACAGTTACACGGGTGAACAGGGAGCAGCCTTGCTGGTGTCGCTCACTCCGCTCAGCATCACCCGCACAACCCCAGCACAACATCCAGACTTACACGAGGCTTCCCAAGATATTTATGCCAAGTCTTGCTCGATTGGCAGCATTCATCGTGCTAAAGGCTGTCGAGATAATTAAAAAGAACACCTCTCCTTAAAGGATCTGGATATGAACTGTAGGTTTTCCAAGCTGTAACTTTTCACTCGCAGGGGATCTGACTTCTACATGAGCAACATGAATAACTGAAAATAAATTATCACAAGACAAAACAAAGCTTAAAATAACGTAGGACATAAATACCTACAGTTAACAAAGAAAACTAGAGGGAAATACAGGAACACAATTCTAAACAAAACAGCAGGGAGATTGTTCCCATGCTTCCCGCTGCAATGCTACCCTTTCCATTGAAGGTGCACTGAAGGGGGAACCCTCAGAGCACAAAAAAATTTATTAGGATTTTCCTGCAATTTACAGGGAATTCTAATGGCTCATCGGTTTCACGCAGCAGAGGAATTTGCCGGCTTTCATCACGCAAATCTTGCCGGACCTCTACTCCAAAGGATCTCACGACTTACGGTCGCGTCTCTAAGACAAAGAAGGTTCATATCCAACTGCAAGGCAGACAATAACTTCCAGGGGGAAAAAAAAGGAAAGGCGTGAGTAACTCGTTTCCCCAGCTGTTCAGTGAGGGGCAGGCCTACAGGGAGCAGGGCGACCCCGAGCAGCCAGACCAGCGCTCGGGCCACCGAGCCGCATTTCTCACCGGCTCCCGCACCAGTCCAGA
>VZRZ01001721.1:825650-901991 GCA_013398175.1 Climacteris rufus | reverse complement strand
CAGCCCGGTGGTATCTTCGGCGACGCGGCGAGAGTAAAGACTCCGGAGGGGTCTCTGTCCAGAGATTTCAGCTCTTTTATTCAAGGGAGCGAGGGTCCAGGGAAAGGCGGACAGGAACGGGGTCCGGGAGAGCTGAAGGGATCCGGAGCAGAGGACCCCAACTGCCCAGAAACGGGGTGTTTTATAAGGTGGGGAAGGGTGGCAACAACCAATCGGGGTACAGAAAATTCAAAGTAACCAACGGGGTACAGAGAAACTTAGAACTTGCTGGAACATAACCATAAAAGGGGCATTACATAACTGGGGAATAAACCAATTGCAACAACGTATGTAAACTATAACCGAACGGAACCATGGAATGGGCTGCTTTGTCACCCTAACCAGAAAGTCTGTTTCAGAGGGCAGTGTGCCTAGCCTTTTTCCACCAGCGCCGAGGTCTTCTTGCTGAGGCTCTAGCTTCACACACTGCCACACAGGACTGACGATAAATGATGGAGAGCAGCTCTGCACACTCGTCTGCCAGCTCCCTCATCAGTCTAGGGTGGATCCCATGAGATCCCATAGATTTACAAGCATCTAAGTGGCTCAGCAGGTCTCTGACTACTTCCACCTGGATAATGGGGTTGTTCTGCTCCCTGAGCCCTTCTGCCAGCCCAGAAGGACAGTTGTCCAGTGGACAACCTGTCATCCTGTTGAAAACTGAGGCAAAGAGAGTGTTAAACACCTGTGCCTTATCCTCATCTTTGGTCACTAAAGTGCCTCCTGCATCCACTAGAGATTGGAAAATGTCCTTGCCCTTCCTTTTGCCATTGACATATTTATAAAAATGTTTTTCATTATCTTGCACGGAAGAGGCCAGATTGAATTCCAACTGGGCTTTTGCCTCTTTAATTTTTTCCCTACATGTCCTAGCAACTCCCTTAAACAATTACTGAGGTACTTAACCTGCCTTCCAAAGATGATACAGCCTCTTTTATTTCTTATTTCTTTTATAAGTGCCATACACAACCAGGCTGATCTTTTTCCTAGTCGGCACATAGGGACTGTTTGTTCCTGTGCCATCAATATTTTTGTTTTGAGGCATGCCCATCCTTCCTGGACTCCTATGTTTTTAAGGGCTTCTTCCCAATAAACTCTCTGAATAAGGCTCCTGAGTAAGCCAAAGTTTGCCCTCTGGAAGTCAGGTTTGGAAGTTTTATTGATGCCTTCCTAGTTTTGCTAAACACCGAAAACTCTATAATCTCGTGATCACTATTCCCCAGCCAGCCTCCAAGCACCACATCTCCCACCAGCCCTTTTCTGTTTGTAAACAGCAGGTGCAGCAGAGCCCCATACCTGGTAGGCTTGCTCACCGGCTGTGATAAAAAATTGTGCTCGTTACGCTCTAAGAACCTCCTAGACTGCCTTTTTTTCTGCTGTGTTGAGTTCCCAGCAGACACCAAGCAGGTTAAAGTCTCCTATAAGGACTAGGGCTGGTGATCCTGAGACACCTTGCAGCTGCTTGTAAAATAAATTATCCACCTCATCATCCTGGTTGGGTGGTCTATAACAGACTTCCACCAGGATGTCAGCCCTGTTGGCCTTTCACTTGATTCTAGTCCATAGGCATTCGCTATCATGGTTAACTTTCATAGCATCAAAAGCTGCCCTAGGATAAAGAGCAACCCCTCCAATCCTTCTCCCTCTCCTATCTTGTCTGAAGAGCTTGTAGCTATCCATTGCAGCACTCCAGTCGTGTGAGTCATCCCACCATATTTCTGTGATTGTGAGTATGTCATAGCTTTCATGCTGCGCCGTGGCTTCCAGCTCTTCTTGTTTGTTACCCATGCTGTGTGCATTAGTGTACATGCACTTCAGCTGGGCAGCTAATCTCAGCCCTGATTTTGGCTCACCATCCTTGGGCTTGTTTCTGAGAAACCTAGTTGCATCCCCCTCCCCCTTCAAGCCTAGTTTAAAGCCCTCCCAATCAATCCTGCCAATTCATGGGCTAAACTCCGATTGCCTTTGCTAGATAGATGAAGGCCATCTGGCTCCAACAGGCCAGGTCATGTAAAAATTGCCCCATGATTAAAGAACCTAAACTTCTGCTGATGGCACCAGTCCTCAAGCCACTTATTAATAATGTGGGTTCTCCTATTCCTATCATCATATGTCCCTACCGCTAAAGGGACTGACAGAATGCCACCTGCATTCTAACCCTGTCAACCACCTGACCCAAAGCCCTGAAGTCCCTTTTAAGTGCTCTAGTGCTCTTCCCCTCAATCTCATCACTGCCAACCTGGAATGTCACTGGTGGATAGTAATCAGAGGGCTGAATCAGCCCAGGGAGTCTCCAGGTAATATCCCATACCCGGGCCCCAGGGAGGCAGCAGACCTCCCTGTGAGATGGGTCCGGTTGACATATCGGGCCCTCTGTTCCCCTCAGAAGGGTCACCTACTACAACGAACCTCTTTTTCTTTTTAACGCTAGAAGTGGTGACCTGTCTAATAGTTGAATTGTAATGGGGGGGGCTCTCTGAGCAGTCTGTTTTCTTCAGTGTTGTCTGCCTGAACCTCTGGATCCAGGGCCTCGTACCTGTTCTGTAGTGGTACCTGGGTAGGTGGTGGGGTTGGAAAAACTTTTTATTAATTCCCTGAGCAGGGACCCATTTCCCTTCTTCTTCATCAACAAGGTCTCCTTGTTCTGCCTGATGGTAGGAGGCATGGGAGTCCTGTGACTCCTAATGGGTTTCTCCAAGGGATGAAAGGGTGAAACTGGTGGTCCCTTTCTTTCTCACTTCCCCTAAGACTCCTTAGTTTTTCTACAGGGTTTTCCTTAAGCTCAGCCATCAGACAGAGGAGATCACCTGTTGGCATTGCACACAGGTGTCTTGTGCACCGTCCCCAGGCAACCATCCCCAGGCACTGCTAACAGGCTCAAACACTCCTCGCAGGAAGACGTCTGGACAGCTGTGGGAACGGACAGCTTGTCTGAAAGCCTTGCTGACATTGGCCTTGACTGTCAGCTTGTACCCATGAGAACTTCTAACATCAGCAAAGCAAGAAACCAAAATAACAGAAGCGGGAATGTGCACCTGTGCTTAGGAGGTTGTGTTTTGCTTTGGATTGTGTACTAGCTGTAGGTAACCAAAAATGTGTAAGGTAGTAACTTAGGAGCCAATGAACACATAGCCTGAAAGCCAATAAAATGTATAAAAGACACTTTGTAGAATTAAACTGGCCTTTTGGCCTTTTGTCTTCTGATACTTGGAGTTGTAGCATGATTATTTGTGTCACCCTCCGTCCCATAGGCAGCAATAGACAGCCACGTCCACTTTGGGGGGTTCTATGTGGATTGGTATGTTCTTATAAGCTCTAGCTTTTAATCGTTTAGAAACCATGGCTGAGCAATGCAAAACCAACCAATCAGCCAAACCAACCTTAACACAAATAAAACCTCACCAGTAGGAGGATGACTGCAGCCCTGCCCGCTTGCCCTGCCTGAGTGAACTGCTGTGCAAACTGCCATGCCACGCCGTCAAAGATGTGGCACGCCCTTGTTTGCCTGCTCCTGTTTGCTGCGCTCTGGGTCACTGTGCTCCCTAGAGACTTCTTTTAAATACACCTGTGGAAGCCTGAGCAAACCCCACCCCACAATGGAGCAGCCACGAAGGCACTCTAGAAGAGCATGGTGTCAGAGGTTGGGGGGTTGTCTTGGAATTTTTTTCCCATCACTGTTACTAAGTAACAAATAGGCGGACATTTATGGCTATCAGCTCTTTTGTAAGAGACAAAAGAGTGTGCTCGGGCGGAGCCAGGTGAGAGAAGAGCCAAACCTGCTGGGAAGTGGAGGACTCACTCTCTCCTTGAAAGGGAAAAGAAGAGGCTGCTCTCTTGTTTTTGGCTGTGACCGGAGAAAGATTCAACTGTGCCCCGCTTCGTTCTCTGGGTGGGGGTGAGCTTTTAATTTAACCTTTTTCACTACCGGGAGGGAGCACGTTTTCCCCGGGCTGCGTTTTCTCGCAGCAGTTACTGAAGAGTTCGGCTGCCCTTTGCTGCCTGCTCGCCTCTGCCTCCTGCTCCCCCCGCTCTCCCTTGCCGCAGGAGGCTGCAGCGTTTTGCTAGAGAGTCCGGTTGCCTCTGCCGCCTGCCCCCTCTGCCGCCTGGGACCTCAGAATCGATTGTAACTGTGGAAGTCCCTGCCATTTAGCAGCTAGTCAGGAAAAAGGGGGAAAAGGACTGGCTTCTGTCCTACCACCCTGCTGTTGCCGCTCTGAGGTGCCTGGCTGCTCTTTCGCTTCTCCGCCACTGCCAGCTGTCTGAAGTTGACCTGACCCTGCATCACAGTGCCACCTGCAGCCGCTCGGGAGTCATCGCAACCGCCCTGCCCAATCGGGAGTTCAACGGTGCCACCTGCAGCCGTTCGGGAGTCACCGCAACCGCCCTGCCCAACCGGGAGTTCAGCAGCGCCTCCTGCTGTTTGTTTTTCTTTCTACTGTGATTACACCACTTAACGGGAAAGTTATTTATTATTAATTCCTAGTTCTATTTATGGTTATTATTATTGTTACTACTTGTTCATAAAATACTAGTAAAGAACTGTAATTCCTTTTCCCGTATCTTTGCCTGAGAGCCCTTGATTTCAAAATTAAATAATTCGGAGAGAGGGAAAAAATCACGTTCTCTGTCTTAAGGGAGGGTTCAACCTCTCTTAGCAGACACCTGTCTTTCAAAACCGAGACACATGGACAGTCTGGTTCTCTAAAGGGTCAGTTGTAGGCACAAAATTTTTCAGGGAGGGTTACACCTTTATTCTTTCTCTGTGCCTGTATAGAACTGTCCCTAAAGCACACACTAATTGGTTCAAAACAGATGTAATATCTTTCACCAGAGAATCCTGCTTCTGACATCATTAAATGCCGTGTTCCGCTATGGGGAACCGCGAGGATTGTTTTGAATGGATGCGTAGGATGACATTAGATGCAATTTAGGTCATTAATGTCTATGAACTGTTTATAAATGGGGAAAAGTAAGTGGTCCTAACAGAAAAGGATAGAAGAAGCAGAAGCAAAGGAAGGAAAAGGAGAAGAAACAGAGACATAGGGTGACAGAACATTACCACCAAGACTTTGCGACATACAGTCGATGTTGGGTCGGCAGGTGGTGTGTGCCCTGTGAGGAAAGGGAGTCAGTGCAGCTCTCAGGAGCAGAGGTGTGTTTTTAATGGTCAGCAGGCAGTGTGACTCCTGCTTCGATGAGTGGTGGGATGCTCAGTGAATCGATGCTTGGTCAGGAGAAGGTGGTAGAGCAGTGGGCAGGATCATGGTAGGATTGTGGCAGGCTGAGCAGGATCATGGACAGACAGTGACGAGAACTCCGGGATAGGAGAGCAGGACTTCTGCTCCACACAAGGAAGGTGTGGCAGGAGCTGGGCAAGAAGGGTCAGTGAAGAGAGGGCAAGGGCTAGGTCTGGGAGCAGGGCTATGCCTGGGAGCGAGGCTAGACGCAGTCCATGGGGCAGTCAATAGGTGGCAGGGCACAGCTGTCCCTGAGCAAGCAGGGTCTGGATTCAGCAGGCTCCAGCAGGCTTGTGTGACGCAGTCCATAATTACGTATATACTGTGTAGCTGCTCCCATGGTCTGATCACCCGAGAAAGGTTATTGGATAGTCTGGGGAGTCTTATCCTAGCAAGGGTTACCCTGCCTCTAGGGGGACTAGCTTCGAGTCTAGTGGTGGTGGCTCTCTTCCTCCTGAGAGGCTGCCAGAAAACTGTTCCTAGAGACAGAGTCCTCAGCAATCCCCTCCCCCTCACAAGGACTTGCTCCCTGTGCACATGCTCACGTCACAGCTCCTACAGCTTGTGTCCTCCTGATACTTTTCCATTTGACATCAAATACCAGATTTATAACCCATAGTTCAAAAAATAAAACTAAAGAATGTTGAGGCATTATTATTTCAAAATTAAACCAGTACTTCACAGCGTGGGTGGTAGCAGCAGGGTAAAAAAATAAAAAAAAAAGGGAACCTTTGCTAGAGTGATTACATGTTAGATGTGGCTAGTCAGGAGTTAAAAGATCTCTTCAGAGAAAGTGGGACTCGAGGAAAAGAGCCCCCACTTCATCTGAGAGCTAACAAGGCTCTTTGGGAGACATGGCAGAGAGATAATGTAAGTCCTTCAAGAAATCAGAAGAAAAACAGTATGTGCTGGTTGGGGTGTATTGTGGTTTGAGTCTGGCCAAACACCAGGCCCCCATGAACAGCTGCTCACCCCCCCTGCAGCTGGACAGAGGAGAGAAAATTTACTGAGTTTGAGATAAGGACTGAGAGAAAGATTCTAATTAGGCCACCATCTGAGGCAAAACAGGTTCAAATGTAAAAGAGATTAAGTGAATTTATTGCTAACAAAATCAGAGGAGTATACTGAGAAACAAAATAAGCCCTTAAACATCTTCTTTCCCTCCAACCCCTCCCTCTTTCCCACTAACAGCTCAGGGAGACTGGTGGGAGTTTCTGGTGAGTTCATTACTCGAGACTTTCTTTTGCTGCTTAGGGAGAAGGCACCCAGTTTTCCTTCCTGTAAGCACTGTGGCATCAAATCCCCTTTCAAACATCTGTGATCTGACTTCCCATCACAGGCAAAACAATTCCTCTCAATACTGCTGCTGAGGGTTTTCTTTGCCATGGAGTGCAGTTCTTCCAAGGCCAGACTGGTCCCACTCGGGGGAGGGGCAGAACAAGGCCTTTTTATTGAAGATGACTCCCTCAGCCCCAGGAGCAAAAGCCTCCTTAACCATTGTCGACCCCCCACCAGACTGCAGTCCCTCCTCTAGGCGTCCACTCCTCCTGCTTTGGTATGGACTCCTTCCCCACAGCTGGGGGTGGATCTCTGCTCCTTCAGGATGCAGGGAGACGCTGCATTAGCATAGTCCTTACTACAGGCTGCAGGGATGTTTTGGCCTCGGTGTCTGAAGCACTTCCTCCCCCTTCTTCTTTTCTGGCCTTGAAGTGTCTGTTTTGTTGTTTCTCTTACAGGTTCTCACTCCTTCTCTTCATCTAGTTAAAATTACAACTGTGTGCGTGCTCCTACTTTGTTTTGATTTCTTCTTAAATATGTTGTCATAGAGGTGTTACCTCCATCTCTAATTGGCCCAGCTGTGGCTAGTAGCATGTCCATCTTCAGACCTATCAAGGATTGGTTCTGCGGGATGGCTGTGGAAGCTTTGAGCAGCTTTTCACAGGAGCCATCTCTGTGGCCCTCCCCGCCACTACCAAAAAAACAGGCCCTGCCAAACCAGTACAGGGTGGAAGTAGTTTCAGGTCTCATTCCAGCTGAAGCAGGAGCATGGTCTATTGGAGAAAGCATGGTAGAAGCATTGAAGTTCAGTTATTTGTCTAAATCCGAGTCTGTCCACTATGACAACAGTAACAGTAGTCATTTTACTGCCTGGGTGATCTAAGAATGGGATAATTTGTGGCGACAAATTTGTTGTAACCTAATGGAACACAATAGTTCTTGAAAAGTTTAAGGAAATTGTAACCAGGTATATAGCGGGTTTCATTAGACTGTTCTAATATTGATTGGTGGTACCCACCTTTAGAGAGTGACTCTTTTGAAACAGGCTACAGTGGTGGATTCCTTCTTCCTTTCATCTTCTCCTGAGACATTCAGTCTGTGGGCTGTTCAGAAATCACTAGTGCCATGTTTTGTTCAGAAATATTAATTGCTGCCACAGGCTGTTTATCATAAAGTTTAAGTCATTGCTGCCGTAAGTAAAACTTTCTAATTCATCATTTGGCATTGTTTCACTCTAAGGGAATCCTGGAAGTATCTCAGAGTAGACAGTCCAGGACTGCCTTCTAGGGTCCAACATTTTGTGGCTATCCCAGAGCAGGTGGCCCAGGATCACCCTTTTGGGACCTGACACCCTGTGTATATGAAAAAACTCTGTGTGTATTTTATGTAGTGTAATGTTTAATCTTTTTTTCCACTTTACATGAAAAAATGCAAGTGTACAGTGGGCAGAATGAAAACCAACTTCTGCCTGCCCCTACAGGCTAAGCTTTTCCTACAGATTTGCTTACCAGTGTTTCTGGGTTAGGAAAGGAACACAACAGGAAATTATCTACATAATCATTAACTATGTGACCATTTGATTAAAACAAATGTTATGCAAACTGATTTCCACCTGGAGACTATTCTGAGGCTACCAGATAAGCAGGACAATCCTCATACCATTGCAGACTATCACTGCAGATAGTCCAGCAGCATTCCCCAAGGTTCTTATTTTTCCACACTCTCTAGAACACTAGACCTGCACATTAGAGCATTTTTTCCATATGATTTTTTAAAATACCATATACAGTGTTCCAAAGCTACTTACAAGATGACAGCTGAAACCAAAGTTTCATGATGTGCATCTTCATTGCCATTCATTTACAAAGAGACCTGCAGGGGCTTTTGTTTAAACACTTGGCTTCCATTTCCTGACATCTCAACTTCCTGATAATCGAACCATTTTAGAATGAAGTAGTGTTTGCACTTCAAAGTTTGTATTCATAATCTGTGGCCTACGTTTTACTCAGGTGTTCCAGATGACCAAATTTTAAGTTGATTTTTGTACATTTAAATTGTTAATAAGGTTAAGTTGATGGGTTAATTGCTTTTGTTAATAAATAAAGAGTGTGTTATAATGTTGTCCTGTTGTAATTGTTGGTTGGTAATGTTGTCATGTTATAATTTCTGGTTAATGAGTTGACGTTCATTTAAATAATTTAATTGTTTTAACTAATAAAAGTTGAATGGATATAATAGGGACAAGATGGCCACCGAAGACCAAGGGCAGCCTTCCAGAAAGTTCTCTGTAAAGTGTCAATCAGGGCAAGATCCTACCCAGACTTACAATCGGGAGTGCTCTACAGGGGCGGAACCAGGCCAGACCACCCTGGAATGGCAGATCTAGGGGCGGGGTCAGGAACACCGAAGCCTGTGATTGGACAAATGTATCAAAGCTCATGATTGACACTGGAGCGGTATAAAAGCGGCTGCACAAGCTCTGGAAGGTGTGCCTCTGGCCAGGCCAGCCACGCACACAGCGCTGTAACTTGGCATTGTGAGCATTCCTAATTGTTAATTATTTTTGTTAATAAATAATTAAATTATTGATAAGGTGGAGCGTCGTTCTTCACACAAGGCATGTTTTATCTGATAAGGTCTAGTCCCAGTGTTCTCTGTGCCTTGAGTTTGAAGTGTTGAAATTAGTTTTCCAGCTGAAGATAAAGTAACAGTCTCTCCACCATTTTTCATCCCAGCTTTCTTTCTCTTGGCTTTTTCTTACCTGTAGAAGCCATGGGGTGAATTCAGCAGTTACTAGATTCTGGCGGAATTGTATTGGTGGGCACTTAAAGTCAGTGATAGTCTGCACAGATTTTCCCGTACTCAATTTATGAAAAAAACTAAGTTGAAGAGAAAGCATTAAATATGTTTGTAATGTGTAATGTGCCAAGGGTGACCTTTGGAAATAGCACACTTTTAGTCTATAGATTCTCATTTTATTACAAGAAAGTAAAGAAAACGTGTGATTTAATTGCAGTCACGTTTATTTGCATTTTCTATACACGCTTTCTAGGTAATCAAACTTTTCCAACACATTTTTTGAGAGGGGTTCACAATGAAACTGTCACCGTTTTTACTAAAAATAAATACAAGACTTAAAGTGTTGCACAGCTCTAAAATATACAAAGGCTTGGATTTAATGTAAACTTTGAAAACATTTTACAAAAGAAACCATATTTGCAACAATTTAAAAAGTTCATATTTACAAATATTACAAAAATACAAAATGGATGCAAGTCCATAAACCATTGTCTTTTCTGCCAGCATGAACTGGTGCTAGTACCAAAATAGTTACACTGTAACCTTCTTAATTTTTTTTTTAAATTCTTTAAGTCATAACCTACAGTATTTCTCTATCTGCCACCATTGCAGCAAATGCACTCAATCACTGACCTTTGGCAAAAGCAAACATATGCTTTATTTGCTACAACTATCCCATGCCCTCTATGCTGCCACAACAACAAAAACATAAAGAAAAAAAAAAAACAAGACAAGGGGAAAATGTTATTTTTCAGAACACAGCTGTATAACTTAAGAAATCATTTTCATAACATCAGTGCAAGCAACAGAACAGTAGGTTGAAATGATGGTTCGGCAATTACCTGATGCATGTACTGTACCCTGTCTCTAGAGGTGTGTGATGTTCCCTTTGCTCTATGGCTTCTCCTCTGGTGCCTTGATGGCAATTAGCAATTAGCATGCCTTCAATGCTACAGGGGTCCCCGCCATTCATCTTCTTGTGACTTCCATGTTTGTTATGAACTCTTTTCTTCACAGCAGATTTAGAATCTCTCTTTTTGGGTTTCAATCTGCTAAATGTAAACTAAGAAATTAACCAAAAGAAAACTGTATTTTAATGGGATTGTTCTGTGTCTATTTTGTATGGGGTGTATTACCTTACCATTCTGGTAAAAAAAAAAATTAGTGTTTATATACTTATTTAGGGTCTCTATGAAATGATTGATTGGTAATGAAAAGTGGTATCATCAAAGTCAATTCAGCTGTATTCTCTTTGCTGTTTTGAATGATTGTTTAATTCAAGACTGTTAAACATTTTGTAAAAGTGCTTCTGGTAAACTTCTTGTGGGAAATGACTAAAGAAGACAAACTAAGGATTTTCTGCCCAGTATTTAAGCTTCCTTTATTCATAATCTCCAGAAGGTGGTTTGTTATATGCTAAACGTCCTCTTAAAACATTCTCATTCATTCACTTTCACTTGTATTCAGCCTAATTTTCCTAACTAAACTACTAATGTGATTAGCCTTTTGTTTCCAAAACCTTTCTCCCAGTACCTTTAAAGAAACTATTTTAGACGATTTTTCAGCCTTAAAACTGATGGACCACCTCTCGTCCCAACACATGTCTCACGTGCACAGTGACTCTTCCTCACCAACTGAATGCAACCAGGCTACACAGGAGGACAGTAGGAAACCCTGAATATGTCTTGTGGTAAGCACTAGACAAAATCAGATGTGAACCTTATGGGGAGTAACATTTGGGATTTGTTAAACTGTTCTGATTTGCTTTGACTCCTTAAAGTTGTAACAGTTTTAGGTAGAACCTTCCTCTTTAAAACATGATCTGCTTTCTTTTAAAAACTCTCAGCATTATGCATTACATGATTAAAAGAAAAAAAGAACAATAAAAACCAAATTCAGACATCCTCCTCCCAATCATTTTCTTATGCTTAAAGCCAGCTTTTAGCTGATTTCTTTAGTACCAAAGAACGCTCTTTCTGCCATCCTACTTGACCTGTTCTACTGCACATCCTATTCCTCCTTGCACAGTTTTCTCTGCACTAACCTTTCCTCTATTCCAAACCATATCCTACAGCAACCAATACCAACTGCATCAATTTTGGATAAAAATGACCTTGTCCTCTAAGTGGCACAGATGGGGCTACATCAATGGAAATTGTAGTGGCCCAAAGGAGAATCAGGCCTGTTGGTTTTATCCTGTTTAAAAATTAAAAGTATAAAGCGACTCACGGGTTTTTGTGGTTTTAAGATGAGAATATTCAAGTAACTTCAAGTAATTCAGCTTTTATCTCCCTGCCTTCATTTGTATCAAAGCAGCTACTTTGATTTGTCTCCTTTCCCACCCCACCCCAGTCCCCCTGTTCTTTGTTTCTGGTAAACCCAGACAAGATCCCTACTGTATGTGGCTGGCACAATGAACTGGAGCTTTCCCCTTCCCAGCTCAGCAATGAATATAAATAATGCATACACATACCTATTTCCCAGCTACGTTTTCACAGTGTCATTTTTGTAAATATTTAGGTAGCATGAATCTCATCAGCACAAAGAGAAAGCTTCACTGAAAACTCATTGCAGATATTTACTGATAAATCGAAAGCGTTTCTTGCATGCTTATAATTTATTTGTTTCCTTTACGAACCAGAAACTAATCGTGTTTAAAGATTATAGTACCAGGTTATGACCGTGTTATGTATCCCAATAGCCTAGTAGGAATATGAAAGTTAAATACTGTTTTCTCTCACATCTATCCTCTCTGAAGCGATCCCTGCACTAATAAAGGCCCAGGGGAGGCTGCGGGATGGGACCCTTTGGGGCTTTGCATCAGACACAGCTTTGTCCTGTTGGAAAGACTCATCTTCCCCACCAATCCTCACGGTAACCCTCCCAGCTGCACTTTCCAGTTAGCTTCTTTGGAGCTGCCTTAGAAAGACAAATGGTTACTTTAATCCCCTCACAGTCAGCCTTTCCATTTCCTTAACTAAGGTGGAGAATTCTCGCTTCCCACTGCTCAGTGTCATTCTTCAGGCCTGTCACACTGAAAGTGGTTATTGGTGGCCATGTGGATTTTTTATGTTTGATATGAAAATGGTATTCACAGAATACAGTTATTACATTGGAATTCTTTTGTCTATAAACAAAGTTGTTATGCAGTAAATCATTTGCCACGTCCACTTTTTGATAATTCTATTTACAAATTTTTATCAAAAATATGATATTTACATATGTTTTGTTAATTTCTTCTAAATTTTGTTTCAGCTCATTTTAGTGTAGAAAAATACCAATTCTCAAGAGCTTTTTTTTTTCTCCTTAGGGAAGCACTACAGTGAGGGATTTGTTTCTAGATGGGCAGCTTCTGGAAAAAAAAATCCACCCAAAGTCACCTTTAACTCTATGGAAAGTGTATAGCCTTGAAATCTACAGTGACAATGGAATTGAGAGTGGGATAAACCAAAAGAAGCCAAAAGAAAACAGAACAGACATAGCATATCTTTCTCCTTTTAGAAAATGTAATGTAATAAATAGCTACAGCTGTAGTCCTCTTGTTTCCCCAGCGTCTTACGAATGCAAACACGTCTAAGCACTGGTATTGCCCTGCAATTGTTCTCTTTTTCTTTTTTTTGCTCTTTTTTTCCTTGATTGCTACAGTATTGGCCTCTTACATTGACATCCTTACAGAGCCAAAGTGGTGTTGGCAGCCTGGCCCTGGCACTCACACAGCCTATGTTGAGCTCTGAGAAGACCGATCGTCGTGGGGGCTGCCATCGGAGTTCTCAGTCTCGCCCTCGGAGATGGCCTGCATGGGGGTGTTGTACAGCCTGCAGCGCACGCTGTACCGGCTGCTGCTGGCTGCTGGTGGCGCTCGTGACCGCCCCACCCGCGAGGACGCTGACATGGGGAAGTTCTTAGAGGAGAATCCTTCTGTGTTTACCCTGGGGGAGCAGGGAGAGAGTGGGGACAATGCATCGGGGCTCGTCACGGGAGGAGACTCTTCCATGCCTTGAAGGGCGTCTGCTGTCAGCTCTCCGGGAGACTTGGGCAAAATAGGACTTTTCAGAATTTCTGTGGCAGACATCCTGTAGCTGGAGTCAGATCGGCTGCCCTTTTTAAGGAGAAGTAGTTTAAACTCCTCATTGGATGTATTGGACTTTTTGGCATTCCTGTATATGAGCCCAGGGGACCTCTGACTGCTAATGGGAGTGCCCATGCTGCCAGTTGCTGGCATGTTGCTGGTGGGCAGTATGCTGCTGGTGGAAGGCTGGCTACTGGTCCCAGATGAAGCTCTCAATCTGTTTCTTACAGAAAGGTCTCCAGAATCCTTTCTCCCAAGAACTTTCCTTTTTGATCTGTAAAAACACAAAGGAAAGCTTTTTCATATGTTATTTTTGTAGTACAATGCCTAGCACTGTTCTGGAGTTTCACAGATTGACTATGCTTTCATATTAGCCAGAGTTCTCTTAATGTCTCTGCCAAATATGGGAGGCTAGCAGGGACTGATGGCATTGAGCTACAGAGTCCCTCTCAACATTACCCAGGTCTTCCAAAACAATGTATGCACACCAGCTCTTTGTAAAGACAATAATTCATACAGAATCTTAGGTAATAATAATAGTCAGCGTACCCTATTCAATATCAGAAAACTTTAATTTCAGTTGAGATCACAAATTTCAGCTGCATACAAAATACTCTAAAATTGAAGAGATGCCTTCTTATTGTTCTCACTGCAACAACTCACCAGAATAGAGCTGGTGGACTGGTAGGCAGAAGGTAGGACCCACTGTGGGTAGTTTTCTTTGAAGACATGTTTGTTTGTTAAAAAGAACAGCCTGATGTTGTTACCTGTAAAGCATCCTATACACGTAATGAAAATATTCAAACTGCACTGCAGACAATAATAAAGCATCTTTTAAAAGCTGCCTTTTAGAAAGCTAAACTGAGTTAACTAAAGAAGGTAGTTTCAGGACAAGACATAACCATGAAATAACCATCCTGCAGCTATTGTTAGCAGACAGCTGTGAAGGGATGCATGTTACCATTTCCCGTTGCCACAAGGTTAGGTCACCTGTGAATGACTGCAAACAGATCCTCAGTAGTGCGGGGTTTGTTTGGAGACACAAAGACATCCTCAGCGTCAGCCTGTGACTCCTCACTCAGCGGAGACATGATGGACTCATCACTTGGAGAAGACTCTTAAGTAAGGAAAGAAACCACACTGAATCAAACCCCAGCGTGCTTTGCAACAGCACCGCCAGTGCAAGGCAGCAGCTCCGCTCACAACCGAGTGGCTGATACCACCATAGAGACTGTAGTCTCTAACGTAAACATGGTGCTTGTTGCATGTGGGAGCCCATGAAAGGGGCACCGGTAGGCTCTGAAGGGGGGATCTCCCATTTACAGCATAGCTGTGATAATAAAACTGTTCTGTACCCAGGGCCAGTGCTCCTTCCTTTTCCAGCTGAAATACAGCACAAGGGAGGGAGTAAATACCAGTAAAATACGGTCTGAGTACTTTGAAAATGTGTAAATACCTTTGGGCTGGCTGGCCAGCTAATAGACATGGGGGGCTCTGTGTTTAAACCCGCAGAGGGAAATTGATGTGCCACTCCATCCCACTCTCTGACTCCACTACCATCCTGTCCAGAGCCACTTGATTGGGTATGACACAGAGTTCACAACTGACCTTTCAGTGAAGGCTCGTCTGTGCTGCCCACCGTCTCGTCTGCCCTGCTGTCATCAGAGGCACTTTTGGTTGGGATACCTGATGCAATATCATTTTCCTGCTTGCAACCCACTTTGCTGAGTGAATCCACTGCTGCCATCTCTGCTTCATAGATGATACTCCCAGGCACATGGTGGCTTACATCGGGTTGGTGCTTAAACTGAGAAGTGATGGTCAGTCCCTCAGCCTGAGCTGGGCTTTCACCCACAGGCTCAGCTTCCACTCTCCCTTCACTCCCTGCGGAGAGCTCTTGCTGAGCATGCACTTGCAGAAGATTGTGCACTGTTTCTCCTTCCTGGACAGGTTTCTTTGTTTCATCATCACCAGTGGGGACATCTGAGCCCTTCTGAAACCCATCCATGGGGACAGCACACATCTGATTCAGAGAGCTTTCTGGTAAGTATTCAGTGGCCAGGTGTGTTTGGTCCTTCCCAGGTTTGATTTCAACCAGACCCATGCTTGCTGAAGTTACAGCTTCTTGCTCACAGCTGTTCTGCCCGCCAAAAGAGGAGCTTTTCTCTAAAGGTGGCTTTCCAGGGCCTGCTTCTGCTGGAGAAGTGTCAATGTACAGCATTATGGCCTCATCTGTAGAGTACTGGCGCGATATGGGTTTCTTAGCTAAGAGCGGCCTCATTTTGCCTGGAGAGACATCAGTCGCCATCAAGGCAGTCTCCTGTATGCAGAGCAGGTCTGGGGTGCTGCCTTTATGTTTCACTCCTTCAGTCTTGTTGACTGCTCGGAGGTGGACAGATTTGAGAACAGTGGGTGTGATGGCGAGGGCGGAGGGAGGGCTGGGCTGCAGGGCTTCCCCGACTGCACTCTGCTTGCTGTGGCTAAAGGTATGCAGCTGGTGCCTGTGAGTGAAGGGCTTGCTCAAGACATTGTGAAGAGCACTTAGGTCAAGGTGAGTAGGAGGTATAATCGGAAGTTCGAGGTCTTTGCTCACCGAGGCGGTGCTGTCTTTTGAGAGTGGCTGCTGCAGCGATGACTTCCTCTCTGGTACTTTCGGCTTCCTCTTGCTCCCCCCTGGAGACAAGGGTCCCGAAAAGAAAGCTGTCGGAAATGAAGAGGTGGGTGTCTCCGACTGGCTGGAGTACCCACTGGAGGGTGAGGCTAACCCTGCCAACTTCTCCGGGGAGGCCAGCTTGAACTCATTGTCAACAGAGGGGAGGGATGGGGTTGTAGCTCGTGACCCAGACTGAGATGTCTGGGATTCGGAGCTCTCTGGTGACTTGATGCACTCTATGACTGTAGTACCTGTAGCAGTGCTTGAATTGGACAAGGACCTGTAAGGATCATTGGATTTCAAGTCGTTCAGAAGCCAGAGGTCTGCATAGTGAGGTTGTTCAGCACCTTCATCCTTAAAGGAGGGGATATCAGCTGTGTCGAACGGAGTGTCTTTTAACCCGCCATCACCCTGGTTTGCCCAGGGAAGCTCCTGCTTGGCTGGCAGGCTGGGGCCTTCCACTCGGGAAGGTGTGTTTGAAAACTCAAGGGGCAGCTTCATCTCCCTGGCAGTGTGAGAGATGGTGTGCAGCCCACCACCGATCTTTGGTTCTTTCTTGTCAGAAAGGTCGGTGCTGCCCTCTGATTTCCTCAAAGATGAGCTGCGTTTTGGTGGGGCTGGCTTTGCCTTTGGTTTCTTCAGTGAGATACTCTGCCGTCCCTGCCTCCTGTGGCTCACACACTCCTGCCAAGCACAGTCAGCCAGGCTGGAAGTCATGCTCCCAGTCTGGCCACTCTCGGAGCCTGGGGCTGCATAGTTGTAAATATAGCTTTTATTACCCTTCAGACCGCAGTCAAAGTGCATGGAGGTATAGTATCCTTCAGTATCCACAGAAAAGTGTGAGCTAGTGTCTGCCTTGTCAGAGGGGGTCTTTTCGAGGAAGCTGTCATAGGTGGCCATGCTGGTGAAGCTGGGACATCCCAGGCTGTCCGCCTTCGGGCGCTCAGGGCTGAAGTCCTGGCGACAGGAGGCGTCATGGTGATGGTGCAGGTAGTTCCACTCACTGTCACTCGTGTTGCTGTTGTTGGGGTCATCCAGTAAATCCGCCACAGTGGAGGTGAAGGAGCTTGCCCTGTGGCCCCTGACCTTGTCTGCGTGGTCACCAAACTGCTCTGTGATGAAGACACTGGAGTCCTCATTGGCATTGGGAGCGGTGTTGAGCGACAGCTCGGAGTCACAGTGTGAAGAGCCTGTCAGCGGAGGAGAGGCAGCAGGAGGAATGGTTTCAGATGTCTGGGAGGGACATGTGGAGCTGCTCCCACTCCAGTTGCCACTGGAGGACTGGTGGTCATCTTTCTGGTCCATGTGGCTGCTGAGCAGGACTCCTGCTGTGGAGATGGAATGAATTGGGCTCCCGAAGGTGTCCGAGTTGGATGAAATTTCACAGCTGCCTGAATCAACCATCCTTGACAGCCGCGATCTCCCCCTCTCGCCAATGCTGTGTTCGGGGCTGTGCAGGTGCTGAGGACAAGTTAAACCGATGGGCTGGCACTCCTGTGAACCTTGCTTGCTCAAGTTCTCCTTGCCCTTTTTTGGGATCCTCTCCTGACCTGCTAGGAAGTGCTCTGCTTCGTACCCTGCATTCTTGGTAGTGGCATCCTGATGGCCCTCGCTGGCCCGGGCACCCTCGCGAGGGAGGCTCCGTGAGCGGATGCGGTTGCTTACAGCGGTAGTGAAGACGGCATCCCCATTGTCTGCCAGCACCAAGATGTTGCCAGCAGAGTGGGAGAGGGAGGCGACAACACTCTGCCCACGCTGGGCACGGATCCGTCGCCGGGAGGGAGCAGCTATCAGGATTTCTTCAGTCTGGCACTCTGAGTCCCGGGTCCCCAACCTCCTGTTGCTGGAGCCAGAGAATTCCGGGTTTGTGTGCACAATCACATTGCGCTCTCTCGCCACTGGCGACTCGTCTGAATCTAGGACACATGGAAAGACAGGTGAGTGGGAGACAGCCACATTTCCTAGCATGAGACAACCCGCGTAGCAACCCAAGAAGCATTATCTGCTGTATTATTTAGTTTTTAATCTTGCTGAGCATTGGACCAAATTTAAGTTTCCTATAAAGAATATATAAGGCAGACCTCCTGCCAGTGAGGTAGGGAAATTCTCCTAGTCCTGCAATATGATTCCTGCAATGTGATCTCATGTGGAGCTGAGCTTGCTGTTGTAAATATTAACATAAATACTAAGTTTTCAGTTTTTGTCACTCTCTTTCAACTAGTTAAAGCCAGTTTTCAGAAATGGCTGCTGGACAAAACACTCTGTAACCTTCTAAAAATAATTCTATTTTGCCTACCTGTCAGAATTTCCATTTTCTGCTTCTTTACTATCCAGAATATTTGCAAGACAAAAGAATCTTTGTTCCATAGGTTGTCTGATTGCTTATTCCTTATGATAAACACATTCCTTCTGCGTCTAGTCAAGTTTCATGGCAACAGACTGAGACACCAGAACCATCGTGAGGTGCAGATGAACATTAAGAAATAACAATTCTGTTAGTTTTGGTTTCACAAGAATTTCACACTGACTTTGCCTCCGTCAGAGTTGCTCCTAATTTACTTTGACAAAAAGTGAGGTAATTCAACAGATTTAAGGCAAATATTCTCGGTAATAAAGAATAAAAGGAGTTGAGGAGTGTGATAAATAAAAGAAAGGTTTAGCAAAGGTCCCATAGGGTACCAGCAGCTGTATCTCTGGTGGATATTCAACCACTCATCTGAGTTATCCAGCTGTTGTGCCAACTCATCATCACTTTGCTGAGTAACATCTGTCAGTTCTTTACCTTAAGCTCCCCTGACGCAAGAAAAAACTTTCACTTAATCTAGTTACTTTTTATGCACATAACTATGGGTTTGTAACAGAAATAAAATGAAAAAAAAAAACTGATTAACATTTACACAATAAGAGCTGAACATGTACATCTATATTACTCAGTAAGACCCCCAGTCCTTCGAGGCCATATGGAGTAATATAGCTTTGCTTACTGTAATAAAGAAAAAGAACAATACATATCATTCCTAAACTCCACAAGCATTTACACTTTCAAGATTTTGCTTCTTTGGGAAAGCTAGCTACCAGCTCATGTCCCTGCAATTTAAGTTGGTTAAAAAGCTATCTATGGAAGATTTGTATTTATACTACACCTATTTCTTGTTGCACTCTTCTGGGGATGCCAGAGATGGTTTTCCTCCTCCTCAACTTTCGTCTCCGCTGTAGTACAGATTGTGAATGAACAAGAGAGCAGCGTATACTAGCCTCTCTGTCAAAACCAACTCCTGCAACCCATAAATAGGTCTCATTAGCCTTTAGAAATAGTAAACAAATTTTCATGGCTGGAACACAGTGGAGGTATGTGAGCTTGGATTAAGCCTGTGAATAAACATAAGGGAGCCCTTATGTAGCTCTTATGTAAATTACATCACAGTATATCGCAGTTTTACGTCTAATTCCAGCTCCCCCTCAGCAGCCTGGTCTGCCAAAAATAACAGAAGGCATGAAAAGAAAAAGAACAGGAAAAGAAAAGAAAATCAGGAAGGCAAATAGAGTTGAGAGCTTTTGGTAACAGGGCATCTTTCTTACAGCTATTTATCCATCTGTCATAGGGACAATGACAGTAACTTGTCTGCAAAGCATTATCTGTTCAGCTGTAGCCTAACTTATTTTAAGCAACTAAGCGTAAGAAAACATTTTAAGGTTATAATGCCATATTTCAGTGGTTGGGTGCTTCTTAGGAGACCAATATGCCAAGGGGGCTAACATTTCAAAAAGGAAGGAGACAGCTAAAATGGGGCCAAGTCACCGTGCAATTTTAGAGAGCATTCTCTGTGAGCATGACACATGGCCAAGAGTGACATTAACAGGGAGCTGCTATTTATTTGCATATATCAGGAAGTGACCTGATTTTCACATGTGTGCAGCATACGGTGGGAGTCTGCTCAGGTCACGCAATCCAGGTTCTCAGTGTAGATTTAGAAGCACAAGTTCATGAGTATGTTTGTTTATGACCACAGTCATATAGAGTAAGTGAGAATTCCTTGCTTTCTTTACGTTTCCATTGCATTAGCACAGGGAGGTGTCTTTCAGTTTGTTTTTTACATTGTATTGTCAAAACAGAGTTAAAAGGAGGCTGGCCAGAAGGCCAGTGCCCATTTGCACTTGCTTTTTGCACAACTGTACACTCACTCACACTCTCTAAAGTTGTCATGGGACAGATTGGAAAAAATGTGCCAGGTCCATAAAAACACTAACATAAGGATTGCTGGTACAGTGGTTTGTAATCTTAAGAAAAACAAACAAACTAAACCAAACAAAAGGAAAAAAAAATCCTGATAAGAAGCTCTATTTTAATAGCGTATAATTATAGAAGACATAATTATACACAGACATACACATACATATTACATTACATAACAATGTAAAACATTAAAAAGTAACTTTCTTGTAAAAGTTCTTCTTGAAATCTACTACAGTGAAATAGAGGCTTCAGACAGATGTCCTGTAACCACCAATGCCCCTGGAATAAGCAGAGGAAGAACTTTCTTTAATATGGAACAAAAGTGCCATAAACTCCAACAACAATCATTTTCAAAGAAGTGAACATTTCTTAGGGTTGGGAGAAGCTTAAAAAACAAAACCAGAGAACTAAAAGCAAACTCTTTGAAACAAAAAATCAATCAGCATCATTGCTGGTTTTCCAGCAACTGTGAGTTAGCTGAACATGCTCTGTGTGCCAGATGCACGGGGGTCATCTCCGAGAGGAAAGTGGAAGAGGGTATTTCTTCCCCGTGATGCATACAAATTATTCCCATTAGTGCTAATGAGAATGATACACATAAACATCCAGAAGATTACATACCATTCTTGATCTGTAAAACTGATCAGTGGAAATTTGGTTCCAATGTATGGCAGGTAGAGTCTAGGCAAAAATGGCTATTACTGGAAAAGTTAACATTGGTCCCAGACCTCACTGTCCTCTGGCTGCATTAGGTGACATTAGCCCTGTTGAAAAGCCTGTACCAGTTAGGGTCCTATATTGAATCTAGAATGAGCATCATTTTAACACCAGCTTTACCTCATGGAAATGTGCCATGTTATCTATGACTTTGCGTGGGGATTTCCAGTGGCAGTGCCCAACCTGTGACCTTGACCCACTGGCTCTCTGGTCTGTGCAGGAAGCTCTGCCAGCTGGCTGCCTGTCCTCCTGTGGGGCCCTGACTGGCCAGAGCACCATCCCTGGAAAAGGGGTACCTGCTCTTGGCTGACACCTCCACAGGCAGGCAGAGCTGGTGTCACTGTGCAGTGTCACCTCTTCTGCTGGGGCAGAGGGGAACTGGGACTGTGTTGCTGTCACTGGGAGGATTCATGCAGCTGGCAGTGGAGCAGATGGGGACTTGTCACTGTGATGCTGTAAGACAGATGTGCTGCAAGTCCAAAAGCCCAGAGCCCCTTGGTTGGGAGCTGAAACTGGACTGTGGACGTACAACCATCTCCAGCACCATGGTGAATCCTACAGCCTGTCTTGCAGGAAGGTTGGTGTACTGCTGATAGACATGGGGAAGAACAATGGGATGTGAGGGGCTGTGACCTTACCCCAACCCCCCAGTTCCTGGGAAAATAGAATTAAATACAAGTATTTTCTCTAGGGAATGAGGGTTAACTGAAAGCCCTCTGCTTTTGTCCTGATTGTTTATATTGAAGTCTATAACTGTGGAAGGCAGCCCACTTTATGTTGTTATGTTAATTAAAACTTGGTACTTGGAAATGTTATTGAGGAAAATCAGATCAACTTTATGTTTACCATAGCCCTCTGGAAGGAGAGAAAGAGAAAAAGAGAAAGAGAAAAAACAGCCTGATTTTTGAGTCTGGAAATAAGTCATCTACCACATTTAATAAGTGATATACCTGCTGCTTCTATAAACAAGTTCTCCTTCAAATAAATCTAGTCAAATATATCCAAATATTATAGGAATAAAAGAAAATGCCATTACTATACCTTCAGCATAGCTGCATGTAAAGAGATCTCAGAGCGATGGTTTGCATGCTACACATTCATGCCTTGCATGTTAAAGCACTGCAAATAGTAGCCTACATTCTCTAGTTTCTCTTCTCCTGCTACACATGATAATCATATGATTAATTTTGGTGGCTTTCTGCATTATTTCAAGTCAGCTACATTCAAAAAGCTATTTGAGGTCTTCACAAATACAGACAGTAGGTTATATACACAACAAAAGTACATTGTTTAAACAGGGAACTAGGGTTACATTACACCATATAACATGACTGAAAATACGGGCCAAATTAATCCTATGTGCAGCTTCAGCAACTCCAGCAGTCACGCATAAGGGATGAATTTAGCCCACTGTCTTTCAGAAACTAAATCCTCAAGCTAGGGTCTTTGCCCCCAGACTGCACAATCCCATGACTTCAAATAAATTAAACAAAATAAGTACTTGACCTCCCTTGAACCATGCAATAAATACAAAAACAAATAGAAGAGATTTGTACCAGTGACATTGATGGGGATAATGCAAGAAGAAATCACTTGGGCATCTTGTTTCATTTTCTCCTCTGGAGTTGGGAGAGGTAGTGCTTTACTCCAATTGGTTTGCTTATCCAGTGTAGAAGGGATATTATGTATTGGATTTTTCGGCCTCTGCCCTAACATGACATCTGTATCTTCGTCCTCTGGTGGATGGGACTGCAAATGAATACATTCAAAATCAGTGTCTCCCACTCAGGCACACAAGGCTAATTTTGAAACAAAGCAGATACACAAATCAGAAATCAATTACAGGGATGAAGGAAGGAGTCGTTCTAGCTAAGTTACACAGCACCAGCCATTCTCCAGTGGAAATGTAACATCCTGCTAATAGGAGAAAAATACCTCACCATACTGGAACTCAGCAAATTTACAGTGATATTTAGAGGCCATCTCCTCTGTCAGAAGGGGCACATCCTGTATTTGTATGTATCCATGGCAAGTATGCCCTCAGTTACCACAAGCAGTAGACATGTGGACCCTCATTTGCAACCACAACTGGCCTCATATAATCATTCATTCAAGCATCAGAAGTTCCAAAGTTTTAAAGAAGACCCTTCCATTCTTCAGAACAACCATTTGCATTTCATTTGTACAACCTCAGACCAAGAGCAGACCATGGTAGAGCCACCTAACAGCTTTGTGGTGGGAAGTGGCAGGTGTTGACAGTGCTGGGACAGGGGGACAGCAACCAGAGAGAAGAGTAGCCACCACCAGAAGAAATTCAAAGGATTGTTCAGAAACCATGCATATTTTTACAGCATACTACGAGAAGCACTAGATGCCGAAGATAAAGAAACAGAGAGAAAAGTAAACAGCATGGAGGAAACACAGATGGTTTGTTTTCTTTTAGATGAAACAACAAATCCCCCAACAACACCCTGTCTTGCAAAGAGAAATAAAGTAAGTGCATTTTCATATGGTGCTGGCTACCAACTCGGGTTTGAGGGTTTCTTTGTTTGCAAAAAAAAAGTTTCTCCTTTTCGTTTGGAAGGGACAGAGGGAAGAAACACTTACCTTTACCTTTTTCTGCCTGATTTCCGTCCCTTTTTTCCATAAATACATTATTCTGTAAGCTGTGACAACTGTTTGGCCAGCTCAGGACATCTGTCTGCCTCTCATTTTTTGAAAATGAAGTGCAGTCCCTCTCAGACCGGATTTCTTTCAGTCACGAATTCCCAGCTGCTTAACTACCAGCCTTCTCTCCTTCATGCCTGCTGTTTACACTTTATTTGCCAGTTTTAGTTTCGGTAGCAAACAGGGCAAAGATAAAATGTTGCTCTACATCTCCTTGGCAGAGCACCGAGCAGACGAGTGTTGAACACCGCAGGATCATGCCCTGTCTGCCATTGTACTTCTGCCATTCCTCCACCCAGGCTCCTCACAAATCCCGGGGGAATTAACTGTCTCAGGCTTGCCAAACAGCATTTACACCCTGGTCCCAAAAGCATTAAAGATCTCAACTCGGCAGCTACTGTTTAAACTATTGCAGGGCACTTACTTACCTCGTCAGTGTCACCTCACGCAGCACCCCCAGACCCCAGATAATGCACGCTTCCTCTTCTCCTGCCTGCAGAAAACCCCCTTTTCCCACGTAGGATTTCAGTCAAACATTGCAGCCTTCTTTCTGCCTGCAGCTTTTGTGCCGATTCCCGGCAGACGTGAATAGCTCATATAAACTTCAAGCACAAAAGACTTTGTTTCCTAGGTAACTCCCCCCCCGCCCTAAGTTTGATGCATGCATGCAAAAAAACCCACCCTTGCACACACGCACAGGCACGTGGACACACACACACACACACACACACACACACAGAGGCTGCATTTGTTGCCGAATCCATCCTCCCCTGGATGACAATGAAGTGCCGGACAAAGCGGGCAAAGTGACCCTGGCTGCCAGAGCTCCTCCTCTCCCAAACAGTGGCATCACCAAATGGCCAGAGAATAAATACCTGCTGGTGGTGTGGCATTGTCGAAACCATTTCTTACCGTTCAGGAAAAAAAAGAAGGGACGGTTGCAAAACATTGCAAGAGAATTAAAAGCAATCATTAACACTATCAAGTGTGTCCCAGTCAGGCCTTTCAAAGGAGGTGACAGGAGGAGGCGGCCTTGTGGCCATGAGCTCCTGAAACCCATCCAAGGTGAGGAATGAAAGAAGGGGGAAAAAGAGTCATTATTGCATCTTACTGACATGAGAAGAACAGAAATGGCTTCTTTTAGCGCAGAAAAGTTAGCAAGTGAAAAGCAAGCAAGAAGAAGGGTTAGGATTTGGAAGGGAGAAGAGTGAGACAGGGCTGTTAATTGAGGATTGCTTGTTTTTCCAGTACCTTTCTACTCCAGGGGGTCATGTGGCAACACTCAATTGGGGAGGGCGAACGGGTGCTGTTAAACTATAAATGTGAAATGTGAAAAAGAAAATTAAAATTAAAAACATACACAAAACGATTCTGGTAAAAGCACATAATTTTTGTCTGGATAAATTAGCATCAGAGCCAAAACAGGCAGAGATTTTCACCCTCTTTCCTGCTGATGGATTTATTCCCCACAATAGGGTGGTTTGGACCCTTGTAAAGTCTGTGCTGATTTTGCTTACTCAGATTAGACAAAACTGCAGTGAAATTGGTTCGACCTCCTTGTATAGACATACTTAAATTGTCCCAAGAATGTCTTGTATTGGTTTGGTAACTCAGACTGCATTCTGCCTGGAGCTGAAGCAGTGCAAGATATGTATCCAATTACATTATACATATAAATTATTTTGTAAGGGAATTTTTAAACTTTTTTTTTCAGTTTTAAGCAAATGGATATAAATAATGATATTGAGGGCAATTTATCAAATACATTGATTGCTATGTGTTTCTGATGATATTGTTAGCTCTCTAAGGTTGTGATCGCTGTGTCAGGGTGACAATGGCCAGTTGGCTTTTTGTCACTTTTTGTAACACTTGAAAGGACAAACAGTGATGGCCACAATGTACTGGGCCTTGCTGAATCCCCACACCTCCAAAATTCTCCTCTGACAGAAACTCTGGTTTGTTTGTTGCAATGTCCTGTTTTCAAAACCAAGGAGTGAAGGACAACTGACTTCTACTGAAATAGGAAATTAAACAAAAAAGGAGATAAAGGAAACAGGTCTGTTGGCCACACTGGAAATCTCTGTGTTTCTTGGCAGGGGTTATTGTCTCTCTCTGCATTAGTTAGCAGACTAATAATGCCAAATAATACTATGAATATTTTTCCTCCCAATCATTATCAACACTACTGTGACAGATGAACCACAAACATCAGTTTGAAAGACTTTGCATTATGTAGACTCCTCTCAAGAAAGAAAAAAAATGGTAGTGTGTCTCAAAGGGCCCGATTGTCTCTCTCGTCCTACTCTCTTCCTAGATATACATCTCCTGTTTTTCCCTTGTTCCCATATGCACATGGGAAGCCTCCAGATGAGCTGTCCGTAAGCCTTACAGGAGAGCAGTGCAGGGGAAATCAAAAGAGAGCTGTTCCCAGTTAACATTTCCAGCAGCTTAGTTTTTAACCAGGCCAGTGGAAAACAAGTTCTCCCAAGCTGGGAAAAGTCCTTTTCTCAGGAACAACACCTCTGTTCATGCAGCAAAGGCTGTGGAGGTACTGAATAGATCAATCATTTCTGTCTGCTTACTCCTCAGATACCCAGGGATGATTTCATGCTTGATCCTCTGACCAAGTTTCCATTCACCTGCTCTAAGCAGACTGACTGTAGTTTGAAATTCAGCTTCCTCATGGAAGGTGTTAGAGGATCTCTGGGGAGGGTCAAGACGCAGGGAGACTAACGTTGCTGAGGTGACAAGAGTTCAGGATAGGACAATCTTTGCAATATCCCATGGCCTATGACTGTCAGCACAAAAGGATAAGAGGACAGAATGGACCTCCTGCCCTGAGCTCCAAGCCACGTGCACAAGCCACTCAGGGGCAAACCTCTCCAGGAGAGAAACAGCAGGACCTGAACTTTGGTCTCAGAGATAGTAGTGAGGGCAAGATCTGGTTACCCATCTGCCTGTCCTATCAGTGCAGCATGTTCTTACCTCCCTAGTGTGCCAGGTGCCTCCAAGAAAACACCTCTCTGGTTTAACATACCTACAGCCATCATCTGATGTGCTAAAGCCTCAGGTTCCTGCTTAAGTATGGCAGCACAAACTTCCTACATAGGTTCCTGTCATTAAGGGACAGGACAAAAAAGAAGGTGGCCAGCAAAATTTCAGCTTCTGCTGTCACAGTTGTGCTCCTGAGAAACTGGTGCTACCACTGCCTTGCCAAGGGGTCCTGAGGCCACTTAGTGCCTGCTCCCATGTGGTGGCTGTAGCTAGGGCAGCTGAGGCATGCTGGCATAGAACAGCAGCCTCAGCATTTCAACACCTCCATGCTGGGGGACAGAGTGAGCTGCTGCTTTTGAAAAGTTTGTGTTCACTCAGAAGACCTGAATATCTCAAAATGTCCTGAGCAAACATGTCATTAAACAAGAAATTATTATTATAAACCTAAGGCTGTTCTGGTCTGATGGGCAAATCTGAAGTTAGACGGTTTTAAAAGTATATTTCTTTTGTGTGGGTGTGCTTGGCAAACAGAAATGTTGTTAATCAATCTGTTAAATACAAGGCCAGAATAGTTTAAATATGCATTTCTCTTTAATGGGCTAAGATAGCTTTGAAACTAAACTGGTGCATAAATTGCTTGAATAGGGATTTATTCTGCAGTCACTGAGCATTTTTATTTCCTGAGCTATCCTGTCAACCTCATTTGCAGAGGTGCCACTGTGCTCGTGAAACTGCCTTGCAGTAAAAATCTTGTTGCATATGCACATGATCTGATTTCTCAGTGCTCCGCGTCTCTTCAATGTGAAAGTCTTTGGTTTCTGTGCACTGCAACAGAATAGTCAGATGTCCAAGTCTGAACTAGTCAACAGAGCTTCCCCTACAGAGAAGGAGAAAGCAGCACTGCTGCTGAGCAATTCAATGCACCTTCCTTCAGCATTTAACTTGGGGTGAGAATGAAGCATTGAACAGTCTCCCCGTTTTAGGAAGATCCTAACAATACTTGCATATACCTAAGTCAGAACTCATGATTCACTGTTTTAATGAATTAAAACCTTAAAATACTATCAGTACAGTGACAAAAAAAGCAAATCAGCAGTCGACAAACTTTCCAACCTTGCAATTTGTGGGTCTTCCCCATTTATTGTCCCAGAGCTGGGATCTGGGGAAGAAAATGAATGGGTCAATAACAGGACAAAATTCCACTTCAGCCCCTTTTCTGTTTTCCATCCCCCAAATGTCTGAGACACCACTGTTGTTCAGCATCTTCAACATGCAGGGAACACTGGTTCAAGAAGCCTAATTTGTGTTAAATCATGTACCTGTTCTGCCTTACCTATAGTGATTGCATTACAGGAGATTCTGGGATTTCAAAGTTAGTGCACAGAGCCTGTGGAACACAGTGCAACAGTGATGGGAAAAACATGAACCCAAGAATAAAGAACTAATTATTCTTCAGTTAATTAAAGATTGAGAATGCTAAACCTCATCAAGAGCATTTATCCTCAACACGTTTGTTGAATTTAGACATGGCTGAGTTGATTCCTTCCCCCTCAGCTGTGTTTGACCAGGAAGGCAAGGTGTTACCTCACAGGAGACGTAGGTGGCAGTCACAGCCCCCAGCAATACAGGGCTGGTGCTGGCACAGCCTTGATGAGGGCAGGAGGTGGTTGCTGCACAGTGCTGCACTGCGCTGTTCTCCAGAGGATTGTTTTTGACTCCTGCTGCTTAAAAGCTGCAGCTAACAAAAAGCATAAGGGAACAATATTATTTCTCATTTCAGGCTTCTATAACACTAGCTGGGGGAAGACTTCCCTCCCAGGACAACATTTTGCATAAAGTGGGTGATATTTACCCAAGCAGAGCATCAGCATTTAGCTTCAGCATCTGCAAGCTTCATGTATTCTGTTGTCTCCAGTGAACAGAACATACACAAAGTGTGCTTTCATCCTATGGGAGCAGAGAAATAAGATGTACAGTACATCCTGACTTCTCATTTGAGAACAGTCATTCATACACTGAAAAGGCTACAGGTAGAGGAAGTGAACTGGAGTTTAACCCCACATTCACACGCCTACAGTACTGACTCCTGGGGCTCTGGTTGAAACTCTCTGTCTCCCTCTCTCTGCCTGTGATATGGAGAGCCTGCTGCTTCCTTAACTCTCAGGAGTTAAGGAAAATGGTATTTATATTAGAAAAACTAAAGGTCTAGAGAAAGGAGAAAAAATACTAATAAAAGGCTAGCAGCTTTCCAGTGTTTTCAGAGCACAGTCAACTACTTATAGAGCAGTTTTCTTAGTCAACTGCTGCTGAAGAGAAAATAATGGAAATATTTCTGACTGTGCTATTTCTGCTGAAAATCACAACAGTGCTCACCTGCCTGCTCCCAGTGCTTATATTTCTATATGTTTCATTCTCCTTAAGTTTTTATTTTATCTGCTTGTGGGAATTTTCTTTTGTTTTGGAGCATCACAAATGTGATCAGTTAAAGTACTGACAATCCTGTAGTGATTAATGTACTCCTCCAGTGTTTTGACAAGGTAAAGACAAAACTAAGACATGTTTTGTGACAGAAGTCATACTACAGGTGGCATTTCAGCAGACAAAGGTACAAAATAAACATCCCACAATACAGGGTGGTAGGTATTAGGCTCATTGCAAAACTTGTGCTATAGAAGTTCAGTCTGACGCATAACGTCAGGTGGGTTTTATTTTTGACAGCTACAGGCAGGATTTGCACACAGACAGTGCAGAGCCCAACTCATGCCTGGTATACAACTCTGTTGTTTCTTTCTGAGGCTTCATCTGGCTTCAGCACAAAACTGTGAAATTTAGTACATTCAGTTGCACTTTGTTCCCTTTGCTGTACAAAGCATCCTAAAGCAGACCATAGGGAATATTTTTGAAATGGCAAGGAAATGGAGTAAAATTACCCCATGCATTATTTTCCCTTCACATTTGCTCTAGCTGAGGCCTCAGGGAGAGAGGAACACAGTCTGGACAAAAAAATGCTTTTTGTCCCTTACATTCTGGCTTAGATTATAATTATAAATAAACTGACACTGAATTTTGTGCAATTGTGAGTGTAAATTTCCAACTGTTGAGTTCCTTGCTCCATCTCCCTGGTTTTATTATAATAGCTGTGCCACATGGGGATTGAGAAGGTGCGGTCCCATAAAATTGTGAACTGGAATACTGACATTTCAGAGCCTGGCTGGCTGGACCTGGGGAGACCCATGAAAGAAAAAATGCAGAACAAATTAAAGAGAAATGCAGTTGGAATGACACAGCATCTTCACACTCAGTGACTGGCCCGAACAGTGCTACAGGCAAGGTTGTCATGGGAACATGTGTAAGAAATATTTTCCTCATTTTAACACGTCCATAACTTTCTCGTACTCTCCTCAGATTATTTTTGGTTTGGTTTGGGTTTTTCTTTTTTTTTTCTTCATTGGTAAAAATGCCTGAATGAATGATACTTTTAAATGTGTTTTTGGTTGTATAGTTTTTCTGTGTAGAGAGAGACTAAGTATGCTAGTTTTTCAGCTTTAAAAATGAATGACTGGAATGGATAGGAAAGTCAATTGTTTGCAAAACCATGAGAGGCATGGAGAAAGGGAATGAGGAAGCAATGCTTACTGTTGCTCACAGGCTGAGAACCAGAAAGGATATGATGAAATGATGATGTATGAGGTTTGAAACAAACAAAAGAAACATTTTCATATAGATTTTTAAAGTCATTTTCACAGGATGCTGTTGAGGCTGAAGGTGTACATTTACTAAAAAAACTGGATTAAACGAATCCCAGTCAACAAGGACAGGTTCCATGGTGGCTATTATTCTGTGTTTGATCTCTGGCCCAGGAACCAATTTCTGTATGAAACCAGAAGGATAAATCATGGGATAATAAACAGCATAAACCATGCCCTATTCTTATACTCTTTCCTGAAGGATCGCCTTCTGGCCTTTGGGCTAAGTGGATCTTTCATCAGGCAAAGCAGGGAATTTTCTGTAACAAGTAGACACGAAAGAGCCTATGCCATTTCTAGTTCTTTACTCCTTCTCCACAAAAAAATTATCTTGGGATAGAACAGTCCAAAATGTCCTTCCAGACCCATTTAGGTTGGCATTAGTTGCTTTGGACCTGAATTTATTTGGCCTTTCTTGGAATTTGTGGGACTTTGGCATCTTTCTCCCCATAAACATAGTTGTGATTAAAAGTGAATCTTAATCTGTTGTGGCTGATTTTCTCTAGTTTTACTATACAATATGCAAGATCTTTTGAAGCATTCATAGCCATCTAATTGGCAGCAATAAAAACAGCAGCCAAAGGGTACACATGTGGGGGT
Organism: Climacteris rufus; assembly: GCA_013398175.1. Classification (NCBI taxonomy): domain Eukaryota; kingdom Metazoa; phylum Chordata; class Aves; order Passeriformes; family Climacteridae; genus Climacteris; species Climacteris rufus. Next base: position 870,958 of record VZRZ01001721.1, on the reverse strand, counting down.
CTTGACTGGTATAGGTGATCTGTTTTTTCAGTAGCTTTAAGTAGTGGTAGTTCTCACAGATCTCAAACTGGTACTTTGAACATTCCTCCAAATAGAGTTTCTTATTTCAGTATCTTAATATGTGCATTTAACTTAGACAGTTTGAAAAAGTCAGACCCTGTAACTTTTAAAAATTTGCCAGCTTCTTTTTGATCCCTTTCCTAATTTAAAAGAAACATGGAAGGTTTTTTTTTTGTTTGATTGTTTTGTTTTGGGGTTTTTTTTGTGGTTTAGTATTGCTCCCTTCAGCACTTTCCCAATGCATCAGAAGAGTGAAATACACAACATACTGCTATGCCATGAATAAAGATTCTTGTGGATTTAACATCTTTAGTTCATTGATGAATAGATGATACAATCAACTGGAATCAGATATCAAACATTACCAACAGTCCCTGAAGCAGGTAAACTTTTGCAGATGTCAAAAAGCTTGTGCCAAAAAGAGCGAGCTAGCCAGTAACAGCATTCTCAACTTTCTCTTATAATGGTATCATTAAATCATGAAGGCTGGTACAATATCAATTAGCTATTCACTGTTTCAACATCTTGTAAAAATCTCTGATTAACCTTTCTGCCAGACAGAGCATTCATGTGCAGCTTCATCTTGCCTTATTTCTCTAATTTTTAAGTTGACCCAGAAATGGGTCAAGGCACTTTGAAGTACTTTGGCCTTGGTGTATTTGCAGTTACCAAAGCAGAACACTGCCAGATGCCTTGAAATCAATAAAACAACAGCCCTACAAGCAGATCTTGTTTGCTTCTCCTTAGGGTAACACTGAACTTGGTCAGCTTCCGAAAGGAGGTCCGATATGGGTGGGCACAAAGCTTAGTACTTTCCTTCTTGAAAAGAAAAAGGTGGACTTCCTGATATAGCCAAGACATCTGCATCCAGCATGACTTAATTTTGTCAACTAATATAGGACTCAGAGGGTTGCTCACTATTTGTTATTATTTTGTATTCCACAGATGGAAGTAATGTCTAAAATGCACTGATTGTTTTCCAAACACAGCAAAGATTCAAGGCCTTTAAGCACTGTGTATGCAATTTCAAGAGATGCCTTGTTCCCCATCTGATACTAAGAGAGCTTTATGTTCAGTAGACTGTCCAAACTATTTTACATAACTAGTTCTGATCCTTAACATGGGATCACTTTCCCTTTACCTTTCAATGACCCAACAAGAGCACTGGCTTTGATGATGACTTATAAAGAAGAAACAGGGAATCCTCTTTCTTCTTTCTGTTTTCAAACTCTTTTCTATGCTGTCCTGTAACATCAGGACATCTTTAAGTTGAATCATAAGGCCTGCAAATTTAACCTGTTCAAAGTCTGCAGTGATAGTAATGCTGTCCTCAAAATTACCCAGATAAGCAGCCAAAAATCCAGAACAGTCAAACAAATCCAAACCTTATTATGCATTTCATGCTTTTAAATGAGAAACATTTAAACTTTTCCTATGGACTTACTAGCTGATGTTTTGGTCCCTGCGCAGGTGTGACTTCTTTACATTGACTTTTTTACACTGTGACTGCTTTAGCATGATAGTATTTAAATATGGTTAATATAATGGATTAGGATGAATGTACTTGGATCTTCAAGCTAAGTAAGTGATGATTCAGTACCTGCACTGAATCATCAATGAGCTTATAATATACTCACAGGTGTAGCATCTCTTGAGATGCCAATGTCCCTGTACTGGCAGATGCAGGATAGATCTATCCCAATCCCACTGAGGGCTGGCATTAGACATGTATCACTTAGAAGTCAAATCCAGGTCTGACCTGTGGGGTTTAAACCATGCAATGGCTCTTAGCACAGGGCAAAATGTAGCTACTGTGACACTTCTGGATAAAACACCCAGAGCCACAGAAGTACCAAAGTCCAGCTGAATCCAGTGGGAATTGTGGACATAATCAGAGTTAAAGTTGTGAATCTGGTAGATTTCCTTTAACAATTATAAATATTATATTGTCAACATTAATTTGATTTCAAATTAATGCAGCACTGGCAAGTCAGCACAGACATACAGGATCAGATCTTCAGCTGGAATTCCTGCTTGGCTGATTGCAAGAACATGTGCGAGACATGAAACATCTGAAAAAACTGCATGGAGATGAACACTGAAGAACAGGACTATGGAAAATAGAGCTCCTTGTAGCTGGAGATGAGCTCCTGAACCTATCTGCACACATGCAAGCCTCAAGCCAGCACTCAAAGCCCTTGAGCTCTTGGCTCCTGGCAATGCTAATGCCAGGGCTGAAATTACAGCACTTTCTGAAATTACAGGAGGGTCCTCAAAGTGCTACCTCTAAAGCGTGAATGGAGAATGTGAAGGACCATGGAGGAGTGTGTGAACAAGAACATATGTCTGCTGGCCACGGGTGAAAAATAAGAGGTTTCTCATTGGAAACAGCCACCCTGGGGCTGGCTGCTGGAAGCTGTGACCTGTGTTACACTCTGACACTCTTTAAGGTCAGTTCTGTTGTACCTGCACGGGGCTGGGGAGGGAGCACTGTGAAGCACTGTCACACTTGGGTCCCACCCTGCTAACACTGTGTTCGTGTGTGGTAGCTGTAGGAAAGACTTACTGATAGCAAGTGCCGGTCCTTTATCGCTTGCCTCTTTTGGCTGCAGATTACAGGGAAGGGAGGGAAGGGGGGAGCCACCACAGCAATGGGGCCTTGGACTTTCTGCTCTCTGTTATCACCTCGGCTTCGATGTTCTGTTTTGGATGAGAAAGAAGACACGAGTCTTTCAAGGTGTTAAAAACATACAAATATCTCTATTAACAGCACAACAGAGACCGGAACAGGACAGTGGACTCCAAAGACGAAAGTTCTCCTCTGCCCCAGTGACTGGTTGATATGATCCCTGTTGTACTGAAGGGGACAAGCACTGACTAGACATCCATGTCCCCAGAAGAACAATGCCCATACAATACATCCCAACATAGGCTCTGAAGCTGAAATGTCCCCAAATGACATTTATACTATTTATCCCAAGTGACAAAGGAGCTACCTTCTAGGCACTTGAGACCCAGGATCTGATTTTCAACAGGAACTGCAGCTCCTGTTGCCTTGAAATGTTGAGATGCAGTAATGCCTGCACTCTACCCATATAAAATATACCCCTCTGAGGGTAAAGAAAGAAATACAGCCCCAGGTAGGATTTTCTTCCCTGGAGCATGGCAGTGCTAGGTCCTGAGCATTGGCTTGCCATAATGAAGGTTATTGCAACAAGAGTGCTGTGTTCCAGCAGAGAGGACATCATCCTGGAAAAGACAAAATCTTTCCACCCCAGGTGCACTTGAGTCTTCCTTCACCATGGGCTCACAATATTGAGTCATCTTCCAGCATCAGTCCCTTCCAGTTGAATGGGAGAAGCTCATGGACTTCCCATCTCTAATTTTAGGTGACAGTCAGATAATTGCGTTCGCACAGAATGCTGCTGGAAGGAGATAATATATTCAACTGATGTACATAGCAGCCAATAATACTTACTGCTAGCATAACTGTTTTCTGATCTAATGTTTAAATTGCTCATGGTTAATCAGATAAAGAGATAATGAAATTCTGATACAAGATAGAGTTGAGACACAATAAACATGTTTAGGGTAAATTTCAGATTATATTTTCATATGCAGTTATTTGGAAAATAAGACAAAGCAGCACATGACAAGCTGCCTGCTGAACCTGCACAGCTGCCATTAAACGTGGAGGATGGGAAGTTGCCAAAAGTGAGATTTGTAACTTTTAAATGATGAGACATTTTCTGACAGCTGCCTTCCCATGCTGCTGGCAAGATTTCTCCTGTCCACAAGATGGCAGGCAAAGATCAACCTGGTTCTGGGACAATTGCAAAGCAGAGCTGCTGAGAGCAGAAGGGAACTTCTGCTCTACTCCAGCACTACGGTGGTTGCAATTCGGCTGTATCACACTCTGAAGTGCTGCGAAGACATACTGCACCCACAGTGTGTTCCTGAGCTAAAACGTGCAGAGATGGTCAAATGTGGTAATTAATTGGAACATCTTATCTAGCTAACAGATGCTCTGCAGACCTAAGTAATTGATTGTTATTATAAGTTAATAACAATAATAAATGAGTAAGGCAATTGGAGCGGTTGGTGCAAAACACTTCCAAGACAGGATGCTGCTGCTGAACATTTTAAGGGTGACCTGCATGGATTTTCTCCTTCCTTACAGCACAGAGGAAACACAAGCTTGTTTGCCAGCTTTGATTTGTGTCCTGGTAGGAATTTTCCCTTGGTTACGTTCCCAGTGAAAACTGACCTTTCCCCATCTTTTGCCTTCCCTTTACTGTGCTGTTGTAGGACCATCCAGATGTTTGCATCTAGTAAATTCTCTTTATGGCAGGGATCCAGGAGCCTGGTTATGACCCTGATTGCTCCTGCTTCCATTCTGTGTTGCATGACTTGGATTTGAGGCTACAAGTCTCCAGTTTTTAGATCATGTCAGAAAATGTTCCCTAGCCTGGGAAGTGGACACCTGCCCAACCCTTCCAAGCTGTCCAGGACACTGATCACCTGGCTTTCAGCTGCCACTCTTGAAGACACAGGCATGCTCCAGTATCATGCTTGGAAGCCCTGAGCAGACAGCTCTGTTTTTGTGGAGACTCTATAATACCACTCCAGTATCAGCCCTTGTGAAGGGGGTTGGGACTAGATAGTCTTTAAGGCCCCTTCAACCCCAAACCATTCTGTGATTTTATGGTTCCATGATTTCTTAGCCTGAGTACCTAAGTCCCAGTGGAGACGAGTGCCCACAGTTCTATGTACTTGTGCCTGAGCATCATTCAGCTGCCTGGAGTGGGCCAGGGAGCGGTGTTATGTGTGTGAGGCTGGAGCCTGTGGGAGCACCTACCTTTGCGCAGGGCTCGCAGGTGCTGCTTGGCGTGGTGGTGCAGCTCCTCCACACAGGGCGGTCTGGTGGAGGGGAGAAAGATGTTTCTTTGCTGATGCCAAGGTGCTCGGTAATAGACACTCAGTTTGCTCTCTGCATCAAGGTTGGAAACAGCTGTAGGATTAAACCAGAGTGCAAGATAAGACTTCTAGTCCCTCTTCCATCAACCTAGCTGAAAAGCCAAGGTTCTTTCTTGGAACAGTATTGTCCAGAACAAGCCCCGGGGTTATTACAGCACCTCTCCTCCCATCAAATAGCAGCAATCATTATCTTCTCTGTGCTTCCACATCATGTTATACCTGTTAGTATTTAGACAATACGCTTTTAACAGATTGCAAAAGGCTGTATGGAGGCTAGCAGGTAAAATGATACTGTATGGGTGTTTTATATAAATGGACCAAGGGGATAATAATTTTATAGGTAGCAAAACAAAAATGCAAAGAAGCTACGCAGTTTTTCCACAGTGACCTGTTGAGCAGAGGCAGTTGGAGGAATAGGTCTTCCATTTACCCATTCTCCTGCCAATATGCTCTTTCACTACAGCATGTTCCACACAACTAGTTTCTGACACAGGTTGCTAGTTGCCTTCCAGGGCGTAACGACTGAGATTAACTGCCTGCCCTGCTGAGCAACTCCGACTGTCACCCATCAAAGGAGCTTCCCTTAATAGATGGGGACTTCCGAGGGACAGGAACACTTCAGTTCCTCTAAAGAGAAATCTCAGGAATCTGCCTCTGAAAGTTATATGAATCAAGTCCACTAAAGGTTTGAGAGAACTTCTCAGGAGCACTGGGACTCGTGGGAGTCCTATGGACTATGCCCAACCTCAGTGTATGCTGTAGGTAGCTTTCCAAGGGCCAGAGCAGGAGCAGAGGTCCATGGGAGATGCCAGAACTTTGCCCCAGCCAGCCACAGGGAGCAGCATGACATCCCCAGCCCATGAAATGCAGCAGAGTAGGTGGCACATCCTCAGGTATAGCACTGGGCTCAATCCTTCTACCACAGGCATCGAAAGAAACAGTCCCAGGTCTAATGCCAAGGGGCTGCTGCAGCTGTTTTGCTCACAGGACAGCACAGTGAGACACAGGCAGGCTCCCTCATGCATGGGAGGGAGAGTGGTGGAGGTACCTCCTGGACTTCTCTTCCCAGTCAGGAGCCAAAGAGCCAGCGTGCCTCAGGTTGGTCCCTCCACTAATGAAGCATTCCTCTCCTTTGCACATCTGAGAGCTCTCATCTACTTTCCGTGCTTTTGCACTCTCTTGCCCTGTTCTGCGGGGTAGCCAGTGCATCATGTCAGAGAACAGCTCTCTGGTGGAGATGCTTTGCTCTTTCTGGTTTTGTTGCTTTCTTTAAGGCAAAACAACATTCATTCATCCTGAATGTATACCGGTGCTTTGTACAGAGAAGAAAACTGGGAAAGTACAGCTGGAGAAGAAGGAGGAAGCAGACAGAAGAGGAGAAACTTAGGAATCATGCTGCCATATGTGGGATGATGACAGACTATCAGTTTCTTTGATTAGAATAAAACCCCATCAGCTCACAAAACTTTGTAGGTGTCATGATGGAAGTGGTGGCATAATATGATGACAGAACTGCTGAAGTTCAGGTTCTCAGAGCTTCAGCAACACTGAAGGGACTCCAAACTCTGTGTCCACTAGGCAGCCTTGCTTTGCTTCTCAGTGGATTTTTGCAGGTGGGGTTTCACTCAGTTTTCAGCACATTTGCAGTGCTGCTCCATGCAACTGGCATGGTGTCAGTGCAAGGAATGGGGCACCGGGGGGAGAAAAAAACTGCTAACAGAGGGATGTAGGAAGAACGATGGCAACCTGTCAGTGCTTGTTCGTCATAAGGATTTACAAATTAAACTTCTGACATTGTAATAACATAATGTTGGCAAATTGCAAGCAAAGCTTTTGAAGTCTTGTCTGTCTGTTACCATTGCAGTAGGGAAAATACCTCACTCGCATGAGCTGATTTTGTATCTCCTTTACCCCTTGAAGGTAACGAAGCACTATGCCTGTTTTACATAACAAAGTACTGAGACAGAAAGCAACTTGCCCCGATCCTGTTCTGAGCCACACTTCCTCCTTGGGAATCTCAACTCAGGACAAAAATTTGTAAGCAATAGTAATGATATCCCACCCATTCTTTATATTGCTGAAGGCATGTGATATTCATGATCACAAATTGTACCCTGGAGGCTAATGAAATGGCAGGCACAAGCAGTTCCTTCCTACTCCCAGAAAAATCTGTCTAGACTGAAGCGCTAGTAGTTGTCTGTGATGGATATCAGTAAGTGAGTGGAAAGTTTCACCTACTTATGAAATTTTCAGGCATTTCATCAGACTAGAATAGATTTTGCTGCAAAATTTAGCTTGTAGAAAGCTCTTCTGTCTTTGGCAACAGTGTTCTACAAATAAGAGTAGGAGCTGGGTTAATATACTTTGTGTGAGACTTAAAAATGAAACTGAGTTCATACAAGCTCTGCTACACACCTACTGTTGTGGACACACATTGCGGTTGACAGATTAAAATAGCACCTCTTAGCCACCCAAAAGTCTCCCTTAGCCAGCAGACCTGACAGAGATGTGCATAGTGCTGTCCCACAAGAAAACCCACAAATAATTGCTTATCTTCAAATGATAAGGCATTAAGAAGCTTACAGTACCCTGTGCTATGGCCCCAGCCAGCATCCATCTGTATCTTCTCACCTTTCCCTGCAGGAGCTCTGATTTGTGGTATGAGGGAATATATCCCCCCGGCACCAAGAAGCCAGAAATACTGCACAATACTCACTGAACTGACCAATCCTTTAAAATACTCAAAAGCTGGAGTGGATTTTCTAGGAGGTCCAGAATAGAAATTAAAAGTGCTGGCAAAAAAAGATGCAAGGGGATGAATGTTCTCAGCCTGCAGTGGGGAAGAAGCTCAGAGGGAGGGTGGGAGAAGCACTGGGTAGGATGGAGGACAATGTTGGCCCAAGGACAAGTAAGTATAAACCCACAACAAATGCAATTAGGCTGGATGTTTGAGGCACAGCATCCCAACCTCAGAGCAGCAAACTCTGAAAAAAGCTCCTGGAAAAGGGGAAGAGGGAAAAAGGTAACCGGTGAGTAAAAGCCTGCCAAAAGAGGGACCTGCTTCCATTTCATTGCACATTGTCCTTCACATGTCCTTCCCTGTCCTTTGCACATTGCCTGTGCTTCTGCAATGACATTTTGCCTGGCCCTTGCTGATTGCTCCTGGGAACTGGGCACCATTACTGGGAGCTGAAGCTGGAGGATGCAACCACAGGAGTGGAGTGTGAGCTTTCAGGACTACTGAACATCTAATTTTCTGCACAGGATTGAATCTCTTACTTCCACTAAAAGAAAAAAGCCAACCCTGTGGCAGGGTAATTCAGCAGACAAAGACCACTGGGCTGGGATCTAGAAGAAATGGGCACTCAAAGCTTCACCATATGCTTCTGCTAGGAGCTGGCGTTAAATATTAAGACTCCCTATGCCTCCGTTCTGTGAAATGAGGATAAGGTATCTCTTTGAGCCAGCACTTCCTTTACTCAGTGTTTTACACTGCAGGCTGTTTTTACAATGCCGAGCCTGCGTGTGGCTGTAGCCCCTCAGCATCATCGTAACATGCATAATAAATAAAGCAATATAGAAACTGTAAAGCCACAGTCTTTAAACGATTAACAGCTGGACATCAGAGTGAATGAGAAAAAAAGCCCATACAGATATTGGAAATGCTACATTTCAGGCATCAGACAGGGACAGTTAATACATTTTCAGTGTGTGCTTTGATCAATTTAGACTATACAAGCGAATCATATAAACTATCACTTCATTTCATTCCTGAGTTAAAGTAATTGGGTTTTTTTGTCTTGTGGGATGACAAAACAACAAGAGACCATTTAAATGGATTCTCCATTACATTCTGTGGATCCATTTACATTGGCTGGTTTCCTAACAACCCATGTCAAACAGACATACACTAATGGCTGTTCTCATGAGAAGATTTTTGAAGGTTTCCAAATAGCTGTTTTATTGAAATTGATCATATTTATCATTTACAGACTCTTTTCGCCTTCACGTCCTCTCATTCACTCTCTCTCCCTCCTTTAGCCAAACAGAAAAAGGATCCTACCATAGCAGAATTGGATGTGGATGCTTGAAGGTTGTGCGGCTTTAGTGCACTCAGGCGTGGTTGTTCTAATAATAACTCCACAAAGGCCAAGCAAGAAAGATTTCTGCTCTATTTATTTGATAGATCCAGGGGTTCCCCCCCCCGAACTCCGTCTGCTTCTCTAGACACTTGCCTCCCCCCTTCCCAGCTCCTTCTGTTTCTCAACTTTCTATTATTTTTTTCTGTATTATAGTTGCTATTAGCTGTCAGGGGAAGAAAAAAAAAAAAGATAATTTCCTATGTTTCCTGGTTCAAAGAGAAAACAGGATTTGGTGTAAGGTGTGAAGAAGTGTGCAGCCTGGAGGCAATGGGAGCGGCGAGCGAGGAAGCTGCCTACACATTAAGGGCCAGTGCCCAGAGCTGTCAGCCCTGAATTCCTGCACAAGCAAAGCCAAACTGGCAGCTGCAGAATCCTTATTAAAGTGTTCAGATTCCAAAAGACAAAAAATTAAATTAAAAAGTATCAGACTAGTGAATAAGCCTATTCCAGAGCCCAGTTACTCTTAAGAGAGGCTGTAATGATCCAAGCCCTTTGCATGAGGCAGAGGTGCTGAGGGCTGTGCACTTAGTGAAACTCCACCTCTTCCCACACCCTGCTGCAGGGGTGCAGGATGCACTCAAAGGCTGCTGTGGCCAGCAGCTCCATGCCAGGCTCTGCTTGGGATAGCCCTTCTTCTCCAGTATTAAGGTGGTTGACCTTGTTATTTTAGCATATGCCATTTTTTTCTAGCTATTTCATGTAAAAATGGTGACACTGTCTGGTGTGATTCAATGTCATAAGAAAGCTGGATGTTCATCCAACTTTGCACAAATAGGTCTATGCCAGCAGTAGAAGAATTCAACATGATCAGACTCCTCCTCACCTACTGCCCAGGTCAGCACAGAGTTACTGCCTGCTGTGTTTGTGTGCAAAACAATGCAAAAAAATTTGTTCTGAGGACGACCAGATTATCTCAAAGACTAGGCAGCCTGGCAGCACATCCAACTTCATCATGCAATTTAGTGCATAAATTTCATTGAGGCAAGTGCTGAGTCTGATGTGAGTTTTATTTATAGTCCTGTATGTCTCAAATGTGTGCTTCCCCAAGTACACGTGTCTCCACTGGAGCACCCAGGGGGTTTAAGCCTACAACACTGGTAAAAATCTACGGTTGCTTCTCTGCTGTTCATGTCCCATATGCATCAGCAAGCTCAGTACTTTCAAAGCAGCTCCCTCTGCGACTGCTGCTTCACAGTGATGGCAAAGAGGGACACTGGAGCCTGGAGCTCCTCGATGGTGGGACAATCACTTTGTTTTGGACAATTCTGCTCCCTCCCAACCCTGCATGCACCCAGACATTTCCCTATTTGCCAATGGCAAACCCCACCAACTGGAACTGCGAGTAGCTATTCAGATGAGCTGCTTTCCTGTCCCATCTTTATTAACGACTGAAAAATGCCCATGCAAAGGGAGTGTGTTGGTGGGGCTGCTGTTCATTGCAAATAAGGCTACTGGCTCGTCAGCTTTTCCATCACCCAGCTGAGCAATGGCAACCTCAGCATAGCTTCAGCAACTACACCTAGAAGCATGAGTATGCATGCAATTTCCCTCATGCCTCTAGATAAAAAGTACCAAGTGACTGCAGCTGAAAACTCCTGACATATGCCAGTGCCTCAGAAACCCTGGTCACCCTGGCAGGGACAGGATGCCATGCTCTTTCCCCACCAAGTCAGTGCCAGAGCAACACCTGGCAGTGATGGGTTTCTCTTCTAAAGCCTTTGGCTGGGGCAGGGACATCAGATTATGGGGATGTGACAGGCACTCTGGTTCCTTGGCACTGCAGAGGCTACTGAGGACCCTGCCAGTGGTTCCTGGTCCTCCTCTTCCCTGAGAAGCTGTCTGTGGTCCACGTTCCCAGGATATGTGAGAAACAAGGCAGGTCTTCACAGAGCTTTCTAAGCACATCTCTCATGTAAGGCAAGAGATGCTTAATGAAAGAGAAAACTGCAGCCAAGTCCCCTGTCCCCACTTGATCCACTGATCAAGTACATCTTTGGGATTTGCTCGGGGTCTGAACAGGATACCTCCAGCCTTGGTTGCATCTTTTGTTGCTGCTTTCCTGGTGTATTCTGCCATTTGTGAAGGCACTCTTTAGCTCAGACATTTTCCTTTCAGCCTTCACAGTGCCCACTGTCACAGGGCCATGGGTAAGCAATGACCCACTTTGGGTGGGTTGCTCCTTGGCTACTTCTTTCTGGGAGCCTATGCTGAAAAACATGATTTGTAATGGCCTTGCACATAATTATTTCTTATTATTGCCATTATCAGGGCAGAAATCCAGATTACTTCTGAAGAGTTTTTGCATTGCACAACCTGAGTCCAGGATGTATGTGAGTGGAAAACTCCAGTGACACAGACCCCAAGAGATGGTCTGGGGAACCGGTTTGGACCTGAAACCCAGATCACCACATCTGCCCTGCCACTGGCACTTGCGCATGCAAATCAAAAAATCAAAGCCAGCGCAACTGTGTCTACACAGGCTGCAGCTGCCCTCCAGAAAAACAGGAGGGGAGACATGACAAAACAAGTTAAGTCTTCAGCTACATGTGGGCAACAGCATGAGTACTATTATTATTCTGTTCTGTACTCATGGACAGACAATTTAGTAAATTTTTCAAACTCGAGCAAAAAGGCAGAAACCTCACTGACAGCAGAATCTGTTGAGAAAGACCACAATCTTTTATGCTCTTTGTATTGTTTTATTTCTTGCCAATACAGTGAAACTTTTCATGTTTCAATCACAGTTTCTTAGAGCATCCCTGTGACATTTTTCTGCCTCACATTATGCTACACCTGGAAATAACAGCTATTCAGGAGAAAAATGGGCAAGTGGACAAAATCCCATCCATACTTGGCATTCAGGTAGAAGGACAGATTAAAATACTGGAAAACATATGATTTGGATGTCATTTCCATGAGCAGATCCTTGAATTTTGCATTTACCTGATATTTGGTTGACTGGCACAACAGACATAATTCAAGAGGGCTGGGAGGCATGTGGTTCTTATACACGTAAGAAGATTAGGCTGTTAAGCAATATGCACTTATGTGAAGAGTACCACATGCTAATCCCATTCTTGGCTTTGCTGCTTTCAATCACTGCTGGTGATGTTTGAACATATTCTAAACTGCTTTTCCTAACTCTGTCAAATAAGTTACAGCGACCAGAATGGAACTTCGTATTTCAAAGTATTTCAAAGCTGTCACTGCAGGATAGACAATAACCTCTTAGAAATACAGAGTATTTCATATGTTCAAGCCTTTATTCCTGTGAAGTTTCTCTAGCCAGCAATTTCTTCCTCTCCTTTTATTCCTGTTTTCAGTCTATGTTTTACATAGCCTCCAAGAGTGCCCTGCAGGGTAATGGTAAAAAAGGCAGAGAACATGGCAGTCCTGCCTGGCAAGCTTAAAGCTGCTGTTAGGTCAACTATTCTGCAGGAATATTAACTTCATATTCAATTCAGATTGCTACCATGCTCCATGAGAAAACAGAAAGCTAACTAGCCAGTGAAATAGTGAAAGCATAAACAGTATTAAAGAAAAACCCCAAATTGAACTATTTTAAAGTCACTGGGCCTAATGATAAGGATGATTATTACAGCAGGGATGATATGTCATCCTATATATGCATAGATGTCTATGTGTTTGTGTACACACACACACCAGAGCATGCAACTAAAATCAGTGTCCCAAGAGAGCCCTTTCAATCCTGCATGCTTAATTAGTTGAAAACACTTCTTAAAATTTGACATATTTTCAGTGCTTGTCAGCACAGATTTCTTCCCATCTTGACCCTTCACATTACTCCCACTCTGGATATGCAGCAAGGTAAAGTCTCATCTCCAGCAGTGTAGTGTGTGGTCTCGATAAAACACTTTGTAATGTATGCTTTTAGACATCCTTTGCAATTGTCTCTCATTGCTCTGCTATTTTTCTCCTGCACTGACTCAGCCCAAATCACTACTAAGCTTGCCAGAGTTGCTCCAGCAGGTCACCATAACGCTCTCCCTTTTATCACAGAGAAGTGTGCTGTTCACTGTGATGTTGCTCTCAGATCAGTGACCTTGATTTCACATGCCAGCACTCAAGAACAAAGCTTTACAAAATTCATTTACTATTCTACCTGCCTTGGTTAATGCTTACCTTCAGGATTTTGTGAAAATGGCATCCTATAGACAAGTTTGTTGCAGGTCAAACATTTTTTTGGCCATTGGTTTTAGGGTATCTTGACTATTCTCCTACGCAAAACATTTAATTCCCTTGCATATTTCTGCCTGAACATTTGCACCTGAAGTGGTCATTTTCAAGAAATAGTGTTTTGAGTCTATGCTCAGGATCCTCTTTTCAAGAAGTGCAGAGACTTGCACACTGCAACACCTATTTCCACATCAGCATCCATAGTATGAACAACTGCTCCACATCTGTGAACCTAGAGACCATCTGTAAAACACCATGAGCCTTGAAAGAGCACACTGAAAGATGACACTCAACAGAGAATATGCTATGCTTGCCATATTGGAAGATAAAATTCAGAGAACTTATTCCAAGTATGGCAAATATACTTGTTTTCCTTGAAATCTTCAAAAACTACAACCTTCCACCTAAGCTCTAAGACTTAGTCTCTGTGCCTTCTCCATTTGTCTCTCAGAAGCAGCATTTCCCATCAAGGATGCTGGTTTGCACAGAAAATGAATGAGCAGGGTCCCTCTTCCCTTCCACTGGCACTGCAGCCCGAGGAATCAAACCCCCAAGAGTCAGGAAGAAGAAGCCATGTGTTAAGAGTAAAGATGGTGGCTCATATTTCACACTTCTTCTTCCCCATCAGTCTTTTTCAGTGTGCTTGGCTAGATGCCTTGGATGCCACTTACCTGCAAGTGCAGGTAAGTAGCAACAGTTTCTTCCAATTCTGTTTAGTAAAGACTATGCTATTATTGCCACACGTCCCTTCAAATTACACACAGCTATGCAGGGGAAGACAGAAGGTCAAGCATGTCAGAGCAACCAAAGACAAATCTTTTTCTCTTCCTCTGGAGAAATATTCTTGCTGCTCCTGAAGCTCCATCAGTCTTTTCTGCAAAGGGATTGAGAGACTGGGCTTTATCTCAGGACTCTATATCCCTATCGTTTTAGGTCATGCCTGTCCTGAAAAGCTTCCTCCCTGTAATGGTAAGGCAGTGTGTTTCTTGGGATAGGCAACAAAAATAACACCCTGATGGTGGCCGAGAGCTGGCTGGGCACCGGGGTGCAGTTACAGATACAACCAGTTCACTGTGTAGCTCCTCTGGGCTCTTTCAGCACAACTGTTCTCCAGTCCCAGTGAATACCCAAGTGCTCCCTTACCAGCCCTCTGGGATGTTCATGCTGGCTCTGGCCTCCCAAGCCGTTTACTTGAAGCCCAGTTTCAGACAATCACCTGAACCAGCCCACAAATCACAGCACCACAGACTGGTTTGGGTTGGAAGTGGCCTGAAAGATCAACTAGTTCCAACTTCCTTCCATAGGGAACACCTTCCACTAGACCAGATTGCTCTGGGCCAAGGAGTAGAGTCCTATTTCCACACTGTCTAACAACATCCTTCTCCAGTCCCACTTCTAACAGGACACTGTGTAAAACATTAGAGCAAACTGGGTTGTAAGAGTATAGAGAGGCACACCAAGAACATGGCCAGCTGAATTGCAGTTTCATTTGTTGAAACAATAGTAAACGTACTCCTTTCTGTTTTGTAAGGGGAAGAAGAGCTGCCTGAAAATAAGGATTTCTGCCCCTTACCCTTCTACACTTTCTCAAAGGAATTGTTTTTAATGAAGAAAACTGCTCAGGATTTAGGAAACCTTTAGAATTCTTGTGAGTCCCCTCCACCCACCCTGTGCTGCAAAGGATATATCCCAGCACCACTGACTGCCAGGACTCCAGCTCTTACCCAGGAATTGCAGCCTCTCCCCTCCAGGCCTTTTGGGCTTGAAATTAGCCCTTAATCCATAAAGCGTGGATGTGTTACAATGGAATGGACTGTACTATTTACTGTTCTTTCTTTACACATATATACAAAGCCACCAAGATACAGTGGATTACTTTCTAAAGTAAACCATCCAGATAACATTTTGAAACTCTGTCAGTGATTTTGTATATCTAGACTGCAGGATGAATAACTTATGTCAAGATAAATTATTTTCCCACTGTTTTTATTATTTGAATAACATGTTCTCAGCTTACTCACCTTAGGCACTAATATTTTTTCTGCAGACTTGCACTGTTTTTTCCTACTGTATTTCAAGTCCTTGCTTACCTCAAATGGTCCACAAGCCTGAAGTGGTAAATGCCAGCTTGCAAACTTAACCAGGAGGTGAGCATTGGTAGCTGTATCCCCTTGCATGTCCCTGCAGAGGGTGCAAACCTGCAACCACGCCAGCTGGGGAGCCCCTACGGCTCATGCTGACCCATTAACTTCAAATGGAGACATCACAGCCAATGGCAACTAGTACATAAAATGCAGCACAAAAACATTTAAGCTAAAATAAATTTTAAAGCATTTACTTATTTTAAAGTGTCAGAGGGTGTTCATAAAGATCATAACATAGGCTAGCCTTTATTGTTAGAGCTAATATGGTTTTATGAGCCCAAACCATATCCTATTGTTTGTACTCACATTTATACCATTAAGCCACATATTCATGCACAAAACCTAACCGAGTTCTGACAGGGTTTCTGAAAAGCCACATCTGCTGAAGAGCTTCAGAGTTTGTCAGATGCTGCAGGGGTGTGGACCACTCTCTGGTGAGAGCTGTCATCCAGAGCATAGCTGCAAACAGCTAATTCTTGCACATTTGTATCTCCTCGGTCTTTGTGAACGCATTGGACCAAGTACAAAGCAGTTTTCAACACGTCGGCTTTAGCATGGCAAACACACAGAGGGGCAGACAGCTGCTCACTTAATGTACATATAAAATTATTACCTTTTAAGTGTGGGCAGAAATTTTATTATGATCTTGTACCAAGTCCTGCACACAAAGAAGAAAACCAGGAGGAATGGTTGAAATGGCTACATTTTGCTGCATCCAGTCAAAACCAGAACAGAAATGTCAGGTGTCAACACCTACTGGCAACTATCAAATACCACTGTGGGATGACTGCACTGACAGCAACGCTGGGCAGGAAGCCTTCAAACTCTGGGCTGTAAGCAGTAATGAAAATTAAATAGAACTAAACTGCAGGAAATAAGTTGCAGGAAAAAAAATCTACAGGAAAAGAAATTAAACTGGAAAATACTGTCAGAAAAGGAAGAAGGAAAGGAACAAAGTAGAGTGGGGAGAAGGGCATTGGGAGAAGGGAGAATTGTCATTAAAGTTATCATGCAGAAAGTTAAAAATGGGGCCACTGAGTAGCAAACAGCATTTGACTTCAATATATCGTGTATCAAGTGGAATAGTGAATCAGGGCAGAGGGCACTCCTGGGACACTCAGATTTATTCACCATGAGCAAAGTTGACAATATTTCCAAGCATAAAGAAGCAGACAATGGAAACTAATCACAAAAGTCACTTTCCCCAGGGAAGGTTTGTCTCCCTGGAGAATTTCTGTAGCTAGCAGATAGGCTCACTGATTTTGAGTACAAATGAGCCTCAGAGAGCTCTGAAGAGTCCTCTAGCAGCACCTGTTCCCCTCTGTTCACGGTGGAAGGACCATGAGAAGCCTGTGAGGAGCCCTGTCACCACCAGGCCCCAAGAGGGGAAACGCCACTTTTACAGGGGAGCAGGGCTGCCTGCCTGGAAACAAATGTGAGTGCGCAAAGGTATGGATGAGTTCCCGTATTAAGAAGTTGAATATATTTAATGACAAAGTAACAAAAACTGGACCACAGGCAGACAAACTACCAAGGTATAAGGTAAGTTTTAACTCAAAAGGTGAAGCATTACCTGAGAAACTGAACAAAATATATTCATTTTTTATGAGGAGAGGTATAAACACACTCATAAATGTGACACCATATGCTGGACGAGGTGTCAAATTTTGCTGTCCTTACTCCTGTCCTTTCCCGAGTCATGGATCTGCCTGACTTCTCTGGACCCTCCAGCTATGCTAGGACATCAGATCTGGCCCTAATTACCTCCCTCCCACTTCAATGCCTTTTCCTCTCTGCCTCTCTTCTCTCTGTATGGATTTTCCAAGCGGCGTTAAAAAAGGAAGTGCTGGAAGAGGTGCCAGACTGCTCTAGAGGCTGAGATGCTGTACATGCTGAAGAGTGAAAGGCAGGCAACACCCACAGATACAGCACAGCCCCGATCTGGCAGGATCTGTCTGGGGGGGGAGGTGGCAATTGGTCTTCACATCTTATCAACTCCCGTAGCATCTGCCAGCACAGGCGGAGGGGGAGCCACCCCAGCCAATTTTGTTTTATAATATGGATCTTTTTCATAAAGTCAGAGACATTTTATATACAAATACAGATCAGTTCCCTGCCATCTGCTTATTTCTATGTAGCATTGAAAGTATCATAAGGGTGTTACAGAGAATATGAAAACAAGGTCTTACCTCTGCTGCTGAGCTTAGGAAAAAAAAAAAAAGAAAAAAAGGAGAAAATATAGGAGTTGGTATGCAGTGAAGAGCAAAGAACTGAGACAGCATATTCAGTGGTGGTTGCCTGGGCTGCTGTTTGGAGACGGAGTTTGGCCTGATAGGTGGATATGCTGGCATATCCCTGCTCTGGCCTGGGGCAAGTGACCTCCTAGCCTTCAACAGCCACCTTTTGTCCTGACAGGGACCTCCTAGACTTTTCTGTGTTCTTTCTACTTGTGTGTCTAAAGGGCAGAAATCACCCTTTTATGCTAAGCATTTGCACATACAATTACAGGCCCTGCATTTCATGGGCTAGTGCAGAAATACCTAATTAGTGGGCTTGTTTAGTGTTATACCTTTACAGATAAAAGTAGTGCTCTTTCCCCACCAGGGCACGCTCCAAACCTTTGCAGATGAGCTGTGGTTTGTACTGTTGGGGCTGCAGTTTTGGACCCACAGGACCCTACAGCAGAACCAACCTTCACCATTTACAAGCAGCTCCAAAGCACTGCTCTGGAGGAGTAGCAGGTGATTCATTACTCAGAACTGACCCACCATGGTCAGTGTAAAACAAAGAGCCAGGTTGCCTGGTGCCCTGGTCCCAGCAGAGCCCAGACCTACATGGCAGAGGAAGACACATGAATTCACTGATCATCGGCCAGGTGGAGGTTTTTTTAAAAAAATAAAAACTTGAGTTTTTTTAACTACTGCATTTAAATACAGCAAATTCTCATAAATCAAGATTGTTTCCCTGACTTGCCAGTTTGATAATTTCATCTTCATGTTTATTCACATTAGTGAGTATCGATTTCCTCTGGAGTACATTTTCTCGCAGTGAGCAAGGGTGAGGTCTATTTGGGAAAGTTTTTGTTGTGCCGTTATTTCTGAAGTTTGGGTATTATCATACTTAACATATTTTCATTGTATCAAAAAAAAAAAAAAAGGGATTCTGTGCAATAGCACAGAAGAAAAATACCCAAAAAGTGCAACCACCACTTAGCTAAGAAAATGGCATTAGGCAAAGATTCATTTGAATGCTTTTCATTTGGGTTATCCTTTTTCCCATCTATTAACACCCTGATTCCTTGTGTCTTTGTAATATTTGCACAACAGCAACACTTTACAAATACCACAGTGCTTCTTCACTCTGTGAGGGCCAGAGCAGCCTCCACAAAGTTAGTACAACTCTCCCTATTTTTGGCAAACTGTTACACATACTTCTAGAATGGGAAAGCTACAATAGAAATTCAGCCCATCAGAAGAAATTATCTGAACTTTGAAGATTCTCATTTAGACTCAAAAAGCAATTTGTTTTGCAGATACCTCTACAGGACAGTGGAATAATTTTCAAAGCTTTAACAAATTTCAGTTCTATCACTACTGAAGTTACAGCCACATCCATGATAACTTATGACTAAGGGAAATATTTGCTAAAGGGATGGCTCGAAGGTACTCATCTTCCTTCCCCTTTGATGCCCTTCTGTGGACACACTGTGAGTGTAGGATGCTGCTGCTCCAGAAGCACTGCAGCTAGAAGAAACCAGTGATAACCAAAGTGCCACACATCACTCACAGAAATAAGCCTTGGAAAAGGACTGTGGGCAGAAAACCCTTTCTCATCCCATTCATGAACCACTGAGACAGATATGTGCCCAAAGCTGAGCTTATTCACATAATAATCCCCAGGGCAAGTTTTGTATTCAGAAACTATTTTGAGGGCAAATTGACATTAATTTGTTGCCTACCACAGGAAGCACAGCATTGCAACAACCCTGTCACTGCCTGGCTTGTGATGATTCACTCATCCCAACAGGAGAAAAATGTCTCTTCCACCAGCCAACTCCACACTCAGCCCAGACATTCCCCTCCCCACAAGGAAGTGAAGCCCCATCGAATTACAATTCTAAATTTTCCAGCCTTTCAGCTGTCATCATCCCCAGCCATGTTGATGGGAGCACAAATCATCAGGTAATTAATCCTCCTTTAATGTCATGAAACCAGGGAGACGTGGGGCTAGCTGTCCATCAGATACATATCTCAGCAGTGCTAATATTTCTAGCCAGGTGCCTACATAACATAACACTGGTTTTAAGATTACAGCTGATAATGACCAGAGTTTCATTCTGCATTTTGTACTAGCAATCTTCCACTTGGACTAGATGATCATGGTAGGTCCCTACCAAGTGAAAATATTCTATTCTATTCTATTCTATTCTATTCTATTCTATTCTATTCTATTCTATTCTATTCTATTCTATCCCATCCCATCCTATTCCATCTTCTCCTATTCCTTCCCATTCTACTCTTTCTAATTCTAATTCTAATTCTAATTCTAATTCTAATTCTAATTCTAATTTTAATTCTAATTCTTCTAATTCTAATTCTAATTTTGCTCTGTTTTACCCTACACTATCCTATTCTAACCTATTCTTTCTACCAACATGACACACACTGCTAATTTTATACCTAAGCTTCAAATTCGTAATATCTCCCAGTCTGACAACTCACTGCATGCAGCACCTCTTTAGTACAGCGTTGGGAGGTCATGAACTGCTACAAGGCAGTGTATTGTGCACACAAGGTAATGAACCTCTGAAAATAATTCAGGGTCTAGCTAACTCCAGCTGTGTTGTCTGGAGTCATTTCCCACTCTCAAACTATGAAAGTTCTTCAGGTTTTAATGCAACAAAATTACTTTTTTCTTTCAACAATAGATTATACTGTCAAAGCAGCTGCAGCCATGCTGACAGGACTGCATTTTAGCAGTCAGTTTACTCCTTGCACCCCTGTATTCTACAAAAAGGTACATTATGCTGATAAATGGTAGTAATGGCTTTGGCTGGCACAGTTTTACTGATCAAAGATGACACTCTTTTCAGAACTTTGTCCCAGACCTTTGCACAATGAGTAGCAAATGAGTAGTGAAGAAAATGAGCTTTAGTATATTCATTCAGACTTGTTATGGGGAACATAAGCTTTTAGATTAAGACCACACGAAAGGAATTTTAAATTGTGGGGCACTACAGTTTTTACTCCTAGATTCATTGACTGCAATTTCCTCCCCTCAAGCTTCCACACTTGACCTCCTGCACAAATACTTCTTCACAGGAAGTACAAATTTGCACCAAGCAAAGCTGAAACCGTTTTCATGGGGTCCCAAAGTCTTCAGGGTTGCTTTGTTTGCCAAATCCTATTCTGATAGCCCACAGACCACAATTCATAATATAAATTAAATTTATTGCATCTCTTGGAAGTACTACCAACTGCACAGTGCCTCTGTTTAAACAGCTGCCAGAATATGAAGGCAGGGCTCTGCCTGACTCTAAAAAAGTTTCCAGTAATCCCATGGAGACTTCACCGTGATGCTGGCACCAGAAACAACCTGGGACTCACAAGCTCACTAGGTCATGTAATCACCTTCCTCCTGAGAGGATCAGAAACTGCAACAAGGCCAACCAAGAGCAGGATGACTGGTTTGGAAAACAAGCAAGGCTGACTGAAAGGATCAGGGCAGACAAGATGGATTCCTGAAAAGTTACTAGGTGTAGGTGTTATGAAGAGGCACCATAGAAAACATAGAAGAAAACTGCATAAAATGTAATAAGTAGAAACCCAGTGCAAATTCAGAGAATGGGACTGGAGTAAACCAGACTTACAGATCAGCCAGCCTTTGAATAGGCTAAACCCTTTCTGCTATATTTATGCAGTAATGTACAACTTAGGGGCTTATTTATTTTTTAATTTTGCCTCATGAATAGGAACCTGGCACTGCCAAGGCAGAAAGGGACAGTCATATATTGAGATAGCACAACTAAAGATGAAAGACTTTATGAAACCTGGGAGGACCATTTTCCTCTCAGGTGTTTGGTGGACTTTTCAAACATTGAAAGAGTGAAAAATTATGAAAGGCAAGTTTAGGATGTAAGACAGGACAGTCCTGGGCTGCTCCAAAGAGCCAGTGCTGAGCCTTCTGGCTCATGCCAGAACTGGGGATCCTGAGGCACATTTCCAGGATGAACACCCTTTTCCTATGACACTACTAGACCCAGGCTGGTGACATCAATCCAGCAACTAAGCCTCTGCTCTGGCAAGCCTTGAAGCTTACAGAAAATCACAAGATTTGGACTGGACTATAACCTTGCAGTTTTGGAGTTGTCTGAGACTGGCGTCACATGTCCATGCACATCACAGAAAGAAAAAGAAAGCACATTACTTTTTGTGCAGGTTGAATTTGAGGAGGCTACCATTTAAGCACTGCACACCTTGTGTTTAAAGGCTATTCAAGGTATTACAGTCATTTTTCTCATATTACAGCTGCAGCATCTCCAGTGTATTCTGCCTTCCCAAAATGCTCATTAACCCAGGCCTCCCGAATCTCATCTGCTCCTCCTGTCATTCAAACTGCCCTAGCGCAAGTCAAGGCCCCTTCTTACAGACCATGAAAGAACATCTTGAGAATAAAATTTAGTCGCCAAAAACCTGGGAGGAATTCAGTTCAGCAGGGAAGTAAAACAATTTGTTTTGAAGAAGCTGACACACCACCAAACTTTTTTTTACATTGTTATATGACACACTCACTGTTTCATTGTTAATTGAAAAAGCCATAAGTCACACAATTGTTCTGATCTGTAGTAAAAATACAACCATGTGCTACAACTAAGTTCCTAACCACTGATGAACAGGGTATAATAATTATTGAAGGCTTGTCTCAGCATTTGGAGTTAGAGATTGAAAATAAAAAGGCCTTGGTAGGATGATGCTGAGACAGGGAGTCTGGGACAAATTAAGTGCAAGGGAAAGTTGATCCTTCCCTTACCGGCCTCCATTCCTGTGCCTGTATTTGAAGCAGGCAGCCTGGAGCAGAGCTGTAGCAAGGTGATAACACAAACCCCACACTGGCCTTGCAGCTGGCCAGTTGCACAGCAGAAATCCTGGGAGACAGGCATGGAACATCACTGGGTCAGAGCTGCTGGGTGTCAGGAGCACAGCAGGTGAACCCCTCCAAAGTCTGCGAGTGCTACCACGGCACAGGCAGTGAATAATACCTTGTCAGCAGGCCACATTATTGAATAGCAATAACTTTCCATAATAACTAATTAATGCCACTTACAGACCAGACACTTAAAAGAGAGAAAGTGCTATAGCTCTTCCTTCATCAAATTGCAGTGCTGAGGTCAAGCTTTACTCATCTGCTGGACTGGCACCAGAAAGTACCTGCACATGAGCCAGGATCTTCCCTTTGGCAGCCATGGGTTCAATCAAACTGTTTGTCACCTCCTCCAGCTCTATGGTGCCATTACTTCTATGGTGCCATTATTTCTGTGTCCATCCTGCCTAGACAGCAAGCTCTGGTGTATTTGCGTATCCCACACTCATCTCTGACATGTCCTCCAGCTCTCACTCCCCAGTGAGAGCCCAGCTTTGTAAAAGGATGCTCCCAGCAGCCCTAATCTTGGGAAGGGCTCACACCTCCCAGGAAAAATCTCCCTCATCTCACAAAGGTTCATTGGCAACCCTGAGACCCTAGGAAACCTCAGGAAAAGTTTATTTTGGCAGGCTCAATAGCATGGGCATGGTCAGCACTCCATCCCCTCACTTTTCTTGTGTACCAACAGGGGGACACATCTGTGTCACTCCATGTTGAGCATGTTGCCTTTTCATTCATAAAAGGCAGCCTATATCTTTAATCAGTTTGCCAGATAATAGCAAAGAAACAAGCACTTGATTGTCTGTGTTATCAGACACCATTGGAAAAGTCTAGATAAGGATGCTGAACAACCTTGGTTTATTAGTATTCCACATGCAAACACTTCCCCATAATCCAGAGTCATCTGTATCCCGGCAACCCTTTAAATTTCATTCTCACTGAATTGCCAGATCTTTATCAAAATATAATTACAGTCTTAATTTGGATGATAAATTTTGATTGCTTGTGCTGTGCAAAAAAAAAAAAAAAAAATTCAGGTATACAAAAAATGAGGTGCAACTGTGAGGCGTGAATCTGCATATTCTGACACTGGTGCATCACCCTTCCCCTTACCAAAAGTTTGGCTCTGATATCTAGCAATGAGGTTATATAGGGGTGAATAGGCAGGGACATGAAAAAACAGTCTTCTGATGCCAGAAAATGAAACTTGCACTAAAAACAGGAAGGAATTTGAAATCCACAGTTGCATGTGAAGATTATCACTATTATGAAGATTATACTATCATTGTTACGAGGTGAATGATGTGCAGCACTGCTGTGCAAATCTGAAAGAAAACACCAGTCCTTCCTGAAACAAGAGGAGATTGTGCAGAACTCACCTTTTCTCCCACTGTCTTCCTCCCTCCTTCAATTACTGGCAAGAAACAGCACAGTGCTTTATAGTTATATCCAGAGTACATGAATGATTACACAGATTTTTCCAAAACAAGTAGCCTAAAAAAAGTATCCTAGAGGAATATAACCACTGCCTGCTCTACCAAGAGAGCCCAAAAGGAGAGAAGACAGCCCTGCAAGCAAGCCATGGAGGTTACCTAGTTTCTGACTTACTGGACTACAGCAGTCCAAACCTGCTTCAGTTTTATCCTATTGAAATGCCAGGGGGGAAGATAATTACTCAGATGACAATGGCATAAATGCAATTAGACGTTTGACCTTAGTGTTTCTTGGTCACATGCACAGAGTTGAACTAATTGCTAAATTTGGGACTGGGAAGTTCTTCTTTTCCTTCTTTCCCACAAACACACTCACACTGAGTTATTCACATTGTCTCTGCATCCCTGATAAGGATCCCTTCCTAGAACAGATGTGATTTCATCCCTTCAAAATTATTTCCTTGCCTTCTGTGGGGGTTTTGGGTACCCAGCCTCAGTCCTCTTTGTTACCTGCTTCTCTAACTTTGATCACCTTGCATACACCATAAAATACCACTTTGACACACCTGTTAGCTTGAATTTATTCTCGTGGAGTGTATGTTGTCCTCCTCTGAGATGACCTTGCATGATGAGAACAAGTGGAACAGTAAGTAAATTCTACCAGATAAACATACAGAAGGATTGCAGAGTAGATTGAAAGTCATACAGTGTCACAGTTACAGTATGAAAAATGTTCTGCTTCCTTGTGAGCAGCAGTCAGCTGCATCACTCACGTGAAGCCCGTTTCCCTAATTCTACACTGCCCCAGCCCCTTCCAAGAGACCACACCAAACCAAATGTGGTTTTGTCCAGAGCCTGGTGCAAGAAAACTCAGTTGCCAACTCATGGTAAAATTCAAAGCTCACTGGAGTCCAGAAAGATACTGCAACCTTTGCAGTCACATCTGTGCCCTGGTTCCCATTCCCTAACAATCATGTCCATCATGGACACATCAGTAACACTTTTGCTGACAGCAGCAGTACTAAGTTTTACAGCTGAATGGTCTGAGGCACTGAACCATCCTTGTCCCTTTGGTGGTAGGAGCTCAATGGGGCTAAATACCATTGCAGGGGAAACGGAGGGCAGGAAGGAACCGTGAGAGAATTGTCTGGCCCCTGACTTTTCCAGCTCTGGAACACAGCTAAAATTAACAGCAAATGAGGCACCCACCTCCTGACACAGAAAAAGTTTTTTTTATAGTGAATTTTGAATGATGTGTGACCAAACCTGTCCTAAAAATGCCAAAATGCAAAGCCAAGCATAATTCCACTACTCTAAAGTGGACTAAGTATTTTTACTTCACCCCAATTTTATTATTCTTAAAAAACCTGAAAGAAGGGTATCCTGTAAGCTCCATAGGAGTCTGTCCCAGTGCTTTATTTCTCTTTGTGCTTGGAAAGGTCTTCCTAACCTTCCCTGCTGCAAAGTCAGATGGCTCCTAAGGGAGAAGACTGCAGAAGCGGGCATGCCGGCTGCAGTCACATGCAGCTCCCCTCTTCTTTGGGTATCAGACTCCATCTCTAGTACCATAAATTTGCAACTTCTCACCTCAGATGAACTGAGCTGAGACAAAAAAGCCAGAACTAGTACCCTGGCCAAAAAGGCAGAACTAGTTTTCACTGCAAGCAGGGGAAGTGGGAATGTTTGAGCCCCCCAAAAAGGAGCATGAATCACTGCTTACTCCAGATGCACAGTTCTTTGCTCTCCTTTCAAAAATGCATTAATTTCCTGCTGGTGAAGGGTGCCATGCTAAAATCACAGGAAAACAAAGTTGCCTATCCACAGCAGCAGATTCATCCTGCCGCTAGGAGATGGAAAGCTTCTGTATGCCATGGTGACTAGTTCAGTACAGCCTGTTAACCATTCCCTCCACCTGCCAGGCACACTGCCCCCACATAAGCACTATCAGTGAAGGCAACCATACATCTGGATGAAAACCACACTGAGAGGAATATGCCATTTTTAAAGCTTGGCTTTTGTCTCTGAGTTACATGTGCCAGCACTAAGCCTAATGTTGAGAGGACTGGCAGAAGAGGTTACCAGATTTACTCCTTCTCTGCACCATGGCATGTTGCAGGGGGAGGAGTTCAAAATGGCCCCTGTGACAGCTGCTGGCATCTTCACAATACCTGGTAAAACGGAGGCTTATTCCTCCCAGCTATTTTTCAGTAAGAGCTTTCTCAGGGGGAGCAATGGATTCCTCAAGCCTTCAGCCACAGCAGGAACTTCCTGAAGGAACATTTTGTATTCAGAAGGAATCACAATGTTCCCATTTCTTTTCTGCCTCTCTCATTCTTGAGCCCACAGATCTTTGAGCTCACAGTTGTCATGACAGACTACAGCAGAAGGTCTATGGCTACCACATGCACACCCCAAGTTCCTAGTAAGCAAAACTGCTATCTGGCTTCCTCAGCTGTCTTGAGTGTTCTCCTGAGTGAAAAGACAAGCCAGTCTCACCCCTGGGAAATGGGAGCCCAGAGAGGAATGCTATAAGCCTTCCATAACCAGTTGGACTCTTGGCATTACACTCTCTACCTTTGGACCAAGCATCATCACAACAACCACAAACCCAAACTGTACCAGTGATACCAGTAGCTGAATACTTGGAAATATAAAATGGAGATGCTCTTCACTGCCCACGGTTTGGGTTAAGACACTTTACCCTTGAAGGACCTGTCTTGACAAACTTATTTACCTAAAAATGGCTTGACTGCTTCTGCTGATTCCAGAGACAGAATAAGCCCTGTCCACAGCACAGTCTGGCATCCCACTGATTTTTATGGATGACAGCAACAGGGCAAGTGCAGTGGAGGGAGCAGCACACAAGTAGTTAATGCATGCCATGAAGAACTATACATACATATACTGTCTCACATAACCAGAATCTCTTATGTTGACATTTTCCATTCAGTACCACTAGAATTAAAATGCTCAAATAAAATCCTGGCAATCAAAAGCATAGGAATTATCACCAAACCAAAATTAATTTCTATCTATATAGCTGACCACAAGTCTTTCTGCCTCTTACAAACAACATTAATGCCATCCATTACAACAACAAATGCCAGTCAAGTCCCTTTCTTTCCACCTGTGATTTTAAAAGTAAATTTCCTGTGCAGAATGCTGTGTGCTTGGCAACCTCTGCATCTCCCCTCCTGACGAGTAGCAGAAATGCTGCATGCTAAACTCTCCTGTAATGGCATGGATTCCCACATCAGAGGAAAATTCTTAAACTACCCAGGAAAAACTTCAAATAACCTGCAAGATATTTAACAAACCAGAGGCAATAGCAAAAGTCAAACCCTCAAAGCATACAGAAAGAGAGAGAGAGAAAGAGTGAGGAGAGAGAGAAAATAAATGCCCTCTGCTTGACCCAAAATAACAGAACAGCTGTGCATAGTAAAGAAAATGAATTACCATTGTGGAGACCCTCAGTCATTTAGAGTCTCCAGTCAAGGCTGAGAGCCATTCTGAGACTGCAGGTTTTTCCTTTAACTTCACTCCCCGACTCTGTGAGGAACCAGTTAAAAATGACATCACTGCTCATACTACCCTCCTCCCCCTCCCCATTCACTTGCTAAAAAAGCTGAGGCTGCTCCTCTCCCCCTGCATTGGCTCCAGATTTGGTCCTCACTCCCCGACAAGTTCCCGGTCTGCAGTTGACTGTGTGGATCGGTGTCAGTGCGGGACGGAGGAGGCGTCTCTGCACTTTTCCAGCATCCCTGCTGGCACCCATTTGAGAAATAAAATAGCCTTTCCATTAAGAAATCAGAAGAGGTCTAACCTCGCAATGTATAATGCATTACACAACCAGCTCCGTTTACAGAAGGCAGACAGTCTTGAAGCAGAAGGGAGAGACCGTCCAAGGCGTTCAGCCTTTCACCTCATCTTCCTTAGAGGGGAGGACTCTGTGGTTTGCTGCATCCTCTTTGCATTAGGACTGCAATCTATCTCTTTTTTTTTTACTTTTTTATTTCCCTCCTCCTGTGACATCATCAGACACCAATGCTACTTCTGTAACAAAAAGGGATCCCGAGCAGAGCTATACCTGGGACGAGGTCATCTGGAGGACCCGGGCGATGCTGGCTCCTGAACAACTGTCGCTTCTTACAAAATACTTTGCTCTTACACAGTGTCATCAGGATGTAATAACCCTGCACTTGCTGCAGACCAGGAGACCCAGCTGCAGGGCCGAGATCAAGCTCGCTTCTATCCCCGCAGCCTCCGCCGGCATCACCAGCAAGCAGGTACCTCCGGAGCGCTACCCTGGTACACACCATGCACCTCACAACTCCGTTTGCTCCCCTCCTCTGACTGCTGGGAACGATGCTGCAGCAAGATCCCTGGGCCAGCACTCCCGTCTGCTGCAGGCAGCCAGGCTGCGAGCACCCGGCACAGGCTGCCCACGCTCCTGCGCTCTCCTGCCTCACAGGCATCACCGCGGGGGCCCTGTGGAAACACGGCTGTGCAAGCTGGCGGCTGCAGCAGCCGGCAGCTCCCGGCCAGGCGGAGGCCAGCCGCAGCACAGCAGCGCCTGTGTGTTGCCAAGGGCAATATTCCCTTACCTGCATTTTCTCCCCTGGAAGAGCGCGGGGGACTGTGCCGAGCCTGCCCGGCCCCGCGGCAGCCGGTGGGTGCCAGCGTGGCCGGGATGAGCCCCAGCACGGCGGCGGGGGCGCGGAAGGGACGGCGGCTCCCGGGATCGGCAGCCTTCCCTGCGTGCTCCCATGCTGGCAGCGGCAGCCAGCAGCGGCACTGCCGGGAGAGAGGAGTCTGTGCACATGCATATGTGTAACATATGCCTCCCTGTACCTGTTATACAGACACAGAGCTGCACGCAGATAGAAACACAGACGGGCATTCTGGAGCTCTTGCTGCCACCAGCAAAGCCGCACACGTATCAAATACTGCACAAGTAAAGGAAGGGCTGGTGGGATAAGGAACTTAAAAGCTGTGCGGATGTGGCACTTAGGGACACGGTTTAGTGGTGGACCTGGCAGTGTTAGGTTAATGGTTGAAGTCGACGATCTTAGCGGTCTTTTCCAACTGATATGATTCCAGGATCTTACGACACAACTGCATTAGCAAATGTGCTCTGAGTGGTTTGTGTGCTACCTGTCTGTACAGCCTGCACACAAATATAACCCTCCCCACAGTGTTAACTACAGGTGAGTACCTGACACAGGGCAGTAAAAGCATCACAAAACTTATGCAAGTTCCTCTAAAAGGGATAGTGGTATGTCACACGCTTGTCGTGTAATGGCACTTCTTTGTAAGCTAGAAATGGCTTACATGGAGGGGGCCTGGAAAAGTCTTTCAGCAATGAAACCCCCATCAGCCCTCTGAATCAGGAACATGCTGGTGCATCAGGTCCTAGAGAGAATCAGTAGAGACAGCAAGCCAGTGGGAAGCTGAAGGAAGTCGGTAAAAACCCAGCCTTCAGGGTTTATTCATAACACCCTTCCCCTTCTTTTTCAGACCTGCTTTGCATGTGGGCTGGTAACATTCTTATCAAACACCAGAGCCCTTCTGAATGACCCAGAATTAAAAACCTGACATCTCCTGTCAGCTGGGACAGAACAACATTACACACTCAACAAAGACAGGATTTCCACTAGAGAGTCTCCCACTCCATCTGTTAGCAAATGGTTCTGCAGGTCCTCTTCTCCACATCACAACCCTGCCAAACTGCACTCATCTGCTCCGGGCATGCAGAAGGAACGGGTCTCTGGCACAGGCAGTGCAAGCCCAAGATTGAGGAGCAATGACTGCGGTGATTTGGGGTGTGGCACCATCTTGGAAGCTCTGCCAGAGTGAATCTAAATACAGAAGACTGTGTCCTCTGCCATCACTCATTAATCAAACCTCAGTTTTCTCTCTGCTCTGGTAGGGATATTGCAGTCATTAGCAAAGGGGGATCCTACATACACATAGCAGCATCAATGACATCTCTGGAGAAATATCGATTATACCTCATATACTAGATCAAAAGAGAAAAAAGAAGAAAGTGTGCCAATTCACCATATAGATCTTCATATTTCACTTCTAAATGAAACAAGTGTTTAACCTAGCTTCTTAAGGAAAAAAGGCAAACCTGCTGCGGCCTGTCCCCCACATCCAATCCCCAGAATTTTTGAGTTCCCTCCCCAAATCTGCCAGAATAATTTGGTTATGATCTATATAATTAAATACCTATACATATAAGGGGAAAAAATATAATTTAAAAAGTAAGTGCATGCCACTCTCATTTAGGACACCCAGATAAACTTTCCATTGGGAATGTACTTGGCCTTGTGCCAAGTTGTAGTCCTGTTGCTCTGGGAAAGGGAAGTGTGTCCTCTGGCTTTTCTGAAAAGGCAGAAAACATTTCAAAGAGTAAAGAACAAGTGTACAAATCCACATGAAATCCTTACTTCTTTGTTTTCATTGGTTAATGTGACAGTTTATTTAGTGTTTTTGTTTTCTCTTCCTAAACCTGCTTCTCACGGATCAGCACTTTGGAGCTCAAATGCATATGGATTTTATCCCCTCAAGACAGCTTTGAACACACCCTTCTCATTTTACTTTGGTCCTCCTAAGCAATGGCATTGTTTAAATCTACAGCCAGGAACGTTTGCAGACTGCTGGCTGTTATAACAGCTCCCAGACCCAACAAGTCCCATGCTCATTCCTGGTTGTGAGATGTTTTTGCAGGAAAGCAAACAAACTCATTCCTGTAAGAAAGAACAGGCAAACAGAGTGTGGGATTGGGTGGTGGAAAGAACCCAACAGAAATAAATTAGGGCTGAAACTTTATCCAGAGCTCCCAAAATTCCCAAAGAGGCAGAAATTCTTTCAGTCAGAAGAAAGAGAAGCTTGCCCACCTCTCCCATCCTTTCCCCTTGTATTATACTGATATTAACTGTTTTACTTGGTGAATGCAGATTGTTTCAAGTTTTTGGGTGATTGAGTTGAAGATCAGCACTCAAATAAATGATCATCAAGTAGCACCACTGCCCTAATATATGCATTTCAATGCACCTTGGGGTACCTCCAAAGCAAATGGGGCAGAATATGCTTCATATTATATGATTTCTCCACTTGCCTTAGCAAATGCACCTTGTTCAGGACCTCCACTATCTTCTTTAATCTAGTATTATGCCTCCCACAGCACAGTTTAACAAATGTATTTTATCATTTAAATGGGTGATTCCCATTTTGAGAATCCTTCAGAGGTAAGCTGAGAGTCCTGGACTACTTTCCTGCTCTGACCAGTCTTTAAATGCAGTCAAGTCTGGTAACAGACATGAGGAAGTCAGCAGATGAATGCCACACATCTATTTCCTCTGCTATTTTTAACAGTACAGAGTGTACTGACAGGAAGAACAGAAAGCCCTCCTCTTTAATGATGTCCCTGAAATTTTTGAAAAAATCTAAATTTCAATAGTCTTCCATTTCAACCCAAACTGTTACAAAGTAAATCAAGGTCACGGCTGTCTGTCACTTTCCCAAATTACTCTTGAGTAAAGACAGCCCTCAGCCAAATAATATCAGTCTAAATAGGAACTCAGCCTCTTCTGTTTCATTATCCCAGAGAGGTTTCAATTTCAAAGCTGACTTGGACCACATAAAAGTTAGCTTTTAAGCAGGAGCAGTATGAATATTTCTCCCTCCCCTCTATTTTACCTTCTCAAGGAAAGAAAGAAAATAAGACCCAGTTTTGGTGACCTGACACAAGAGAAGGAAGTAGAATAGAGTGATGTTCCTTTGAGAGGAAATCTCAGTGCCATTATTTCATTGTCTGGTTTCCTTCCTGCTCCACTTGACTGCACGTACCCTAAAAACAGGCTGCTGCAGCCTGCCATTCCCATTTCAGAGGATCTGGCCACCCTTGGCAGGGGCATCGCCAAGCATCCCGCCATTTGGCAACAAGAGGCGACATCTCAATCAACCCTGGAGATCCTTACTGGGGTTACCCTCCTGTTTCATATGGTGCAGCTGGAGCAGGTCCAGAGAAGGGCCATGAAGATGATCAGAGAGCTGAAGCACCTCTCCAGGCTGAGAGATTTGGGGTTGTTCAGCCTGCAGAAGAAAGAGAAGGCTCCAGGGAGACGTTCTAGCTGCCTTTCAGTGCCTACAGGAAAGCTGGAGAGGAACTTTTTCCAAGGGCATGTAGTGACAGGATAAGGGGGAATGGCTTTAAACTGAAAGAGGATGGGTTCAGATTAGAATACTGTGAGGGTGGTGAGGCACTGCAGCAAGTTGCCCAGAGAAGCTGTGGATGCCCCCTACCTGGAACTGTTCAAGGCCAGATTGGATAGGTCTTTGAGCAGCTTGGTCTAGTGGAAGGTGTCCCTGCCCATGGCAGGGTAGTTGGAACTAGATAATTTTTAAGGTCCCTTCCAGCCCAGGCCATTCTTTGATTCTGTGATGATTCTATGGAATGTGGGAAATGGAGACAAAAAGGAGGAAGGAAAGAGAAATTTGGAAGGGAAAGACACAAGAGAAGAAGGAGGGAGCTATTCCTATTTTTGCTTTCCATGTACCTGCCATAGAGTTCGAATGGCAGGCATACACTGGGCACACGATACAGCTCACGTTTATCATGTCACCTTTGCTATACTTAATTCAGCACAGCTGGGTTTTATGTCCTCAGCAGGCAGTGGCTTCAGTGACCATCATACACCAAATTCCAGCCTCCAAGTCTTCATGCCAGACTCCTTGCAAAGGCTGGTGTTGACTTTAACTCATCTTTCACGCTTTTCAAACTC
Organism: Climacteris rufus; assembly: GCA_013398175.1. NCBI lineage: Eukaryota > Metazoa > Chordata > Aves > Passeriformes > Climacteridae > Climacteris > Climacteris rufus. Next base: position 838,076 of record VZRZ01001721.1, on the reverse strand, counting down.
TTAAAGGAATGTTTCTAGCATAGCTATTCCCTTTTTGTTTTACTTGCATGAACAAAAGGCTGGGTTGTCTTCCTGGTCTGTCCCTTTTTTGACCTTGACAGACAGATCAAGGGCACTGCAGCCCCTTGTCAAAATCTGTAAACAGGAGAAGGACAAGGGAGGGCCTGTCTTGCACCTCCCAGTTTCTCTTAACGCCAGTGTTTACTGTTACTGCACATCCCTGTCTATTCTGGAGCTATAAAAAGAATTTTGTAAATTTAGGTAGTTGGTGGCACCAAGACAGGCGATGACAACTGGGGAGAAAGAGCAGTAAAAAATAATTATACAGTGAAAAATAATGGTTCTGCTGGGCTGAATCTTCTGAGGAGGCAGCAGGATGTCAGAGTTGGAGCAGTGGGGAGGGACAATGGAAGGCAGCAAGCACACTTCAGGGTGATAATATCATCTTGAAAGCCTTTTCTCTTTTGCAGTAACTGTACTCTGGGCTATTCTTCTAGCAGCCACCCATGTGCAATGGGCATTGCTTTGTCACAAGCAACATAAAACATATTGCAGATATGCTCGTAGCAATGGAAAATACAAAAAGTGAAGTTCAAAAGACTGTAAATGGAAATAACTAATAGCAAAAGCCTAAAAGTGATATTGTCAAAGCCATTCAAAAGGGTCCAGATATGCACTACTCATCAAGAAAACACTCGGCTTTGTGAATCTCAACTTCCATCTTACAACACCAGGGTAGAGGAAGGTGTCTTGGCATTTAGGAGGCAAATAAATTGTATTTCTAAGAGAGAAAGCAGGTCACGTATTATTAAAACAATGAAGAACTAGAAAACAATGCAATACAGCAAAAAAAATCTTGAGGTTTTTGGGGGTAGCACTCAGAGGACATTGACACCCAATGGCACTGGATTCTGCTATCAGGTTTCAGACCATTTCCCACACCCATCCTCAAGTATAGGTATCTTCACACAGCCAAAGACCCACATTTTCACCTTTTGCTGAATATGATGTTTAAACCAAAAAGCATCAGACGAATTGTCTTTTCATTGTGATAAATGTTTCTTAAAGTGATGCATCAAATAGCAGGCATTTTTCTAACACTTCATAAAAACTAATTTTTCAAGGCTAAAGCATCATTGATTCAGGACCCTTTCATAAGGGGTCATCAACTCATGAAGCAAAACAACTCTCCTTGCTACAAGCCAGGCCTTTCTTATATTCAGTTATATGCCCTATATACTGTCATTTCTTTAAGCAGAATTAATGAGTCTCTGGTACAAGATAAGTGCTGTTCCTCCACCACTTCTGAAATGTGCCTGTCACCATGGACAAACTCTGCCAATGGGAGGTAACTTTCAGCCAAAGCACGTGTGAGGTGTGCTGAAAGCCTTGAAAACAACTCCACACCTGTCTGTCCTTCTGGGTGTCTGCTCCTTTTCTGCCCCAACACTCTCCCTTCCAGAAACAGGACTCTGACACACAGCCCAGACAGCAAGGCTGGTTTGGGCAACCATTCTCATTTTCCCATACTTTTAGTATTGGTTTCATAGAATCACAGCTTCATAGACTCAAAGAATGGTTTGGGTTGGAAGGGACCTTAAAGTCCATTTAGTTCCAGCCCTCCTGCCATGGGCACCTTTCACTATACCAGGTTGCTCAGAATCCCCTATTCCCACTATCCCCCATGCTGCTCTGGGGTGACAGGGTGTGCAATCTGTTCTTTGGGATAATTATGATGTGGTTTACAAGTCTTATAATGATAAAAAATGCTGGACAAGTATAAATATATTTTTATGGTCTTTTATCTCCAAAAGCAGAATGGAAATATTAAAAAAATAGGAATAGGAATTGTACTAGTGTAAACATTTTGGATTCATAATATGACTTTCACTCACAACCTAACAATCAATTAAGAGATGTGTATATTTGGCTCAATTCATTTTTTACCTAATCCAGTAACACCTCAACTGCCATGGTACTTGTGTGCCAGCTGCAAAATAAGAATTGCAGAAAAGGATCCTCTCATTGACCCTTCTTTTGCCCAACAATGCATCACTCACTTCATTTGTGTGAAGCCTTTTCTTAGCCACAGGTGACAGTGCTGGGGCTCTTAGAGGAACTGAGCCCTGAGTTACATGAGCTTTCTATTGAAACTACATTATGTCTTTTGTCTTTACCAGTGTTTCCAGCCTTCCTGATCCTTTTTCACAAGATTTTCTTCTCGTTTATTTCAGAAGAACTACTGACTATGTCATAAATATTGATGTTTGACTTAATGTATTTTGCTTTTAGCCTGGCAACTCTATATTTCTGCTTGCCAGGGCTTTGCTTTTCAAGCAGCTGAAGACACAGTTGTTATAATACAGACTAATAACTGCTTGAAAAGACTGCAAGGTTTTTTAACGCAAAAAGAAATACAATTCACATTCAAGTAACCCACTGCCTAAAACAGTAACGATGTCATTGTCCTACCAGAACCAGTATCTGAAAAGCCTGCAAACCATCCAGCAAGAACTGCCCTATTCTGACCTGTTAAAACAGGGCAGAACTGCAATAATCCCATAGTGTTTATTGTACGTTTTACAGCAAGCTCTACCCACAAGCCCAAATAACAATCTAGAGGACTATCACTCTGTACTGACTGCATTGGCACAAATCATTATTACTTATCTAATAATTACTATCACTTGACGGAAAATAGTTGAGGAGTGTAATTTTCAGTGCTTTACTTTCAGTGCTGCCTTCTTGCTTTGATATTGAGCTAAACCCTGAAGATATATCTGCTGAATTTTACTGACAAATTACATTCATCATCTATGTGCCTGTCTTGTCAAGAGTCTGAGATGTAATACATATTAAAATATTACACATGAATTTCCTGTTAGAACACTTAGCACATACTGTGCTTGATTTCCAAAACCCAAACGAACGCATTTAGTGACCCCCAGGGAGCAGCCAAGCTACAGGATTAGTGACCTCTATAAGCAGTGCCACAAAACCAAGAATCCAGTGGGTATTATCCCCAAGTGAGCTTGCCATCTGCTGCCCCAGGAGAACCACCCCAATTCCTTTCAACACACAGAGAATTTGAGACAATCATGGGAATTCTATGTTTATTTCTCCATATCTGAGTGCTTCACCCATCAGTTGTAAAGGAGTAGACTATCATTTGCTGTGAGCTGAGTGCTGTATTTGTGCTCTGACCAGAAAAAAGCAGCAGCACAGGGTGGCAGGGCAGAGCCATCCATCTGGAGCTTGGAGCTGTGCTGCAGAGGGTGGCCAAGGAGGTGACAGGTGGAGCAAGGATGGATGTGGTTGTGGCAAAGGCAGGGAGAAATGAGCCTGGAAAGGATATGTGTGATCCTGTATTTCTCAGTCTTACTGCACTTGGTCATGTGTCTCTAAAAGCTGTGTCTGCTACTGAAATTTCCCTTCAAGACTGAAAATGGGAGGAAGAAAGCACCTGAGCAGGTACCTTTGATTGAGGGACATGGCATCTCTTCTTAAAAGCTTTGACCATCTTCTGCTTTTAGCTAAAAAATAGCTTAAAAACTTGGTGTCTGTTCTTGTCTTGGTGACAGTGTAATGGGAGAACAGTCATACTTTTTCCCTGTCCTTGTTGCTGCTGTGGGAAAATGAAGAGAGGCATGTGCATAATCAAATGGGAGAGAGAGATGAGTTGAACTCATCCCACATGCTGCCTGTGTCAGCCACAAACATCTCAGAGAAGGGAGGAAAAACAGGAAACCTTGAGCCTTCATGTCCTGGAAATAAATGGCCATTTATTTTAGAGATAAGCAACCTTCACAGGAAAGGGCAGCCACAACAGTCACCTCCATCTGGGAACAATGCAGTGGTGAAAGCCTGTCCCAGATGGAGCCCAAGATGCCTGTGTGCATCCCAGTGAGGCCAGGGATGTGGACACCCCAAATGCTTTCTACATGTCAAACATTTAAAAAAGGCTTAGTCTGAAAGACAGGAGCCCATTTTGGGAGGCTGGTGCCTGAGGTGGATGTGTGCAACACCAGTGACAGGGCTGCAGTGAGCAGTGATGGTAATCCTCTTTGTGGATCAATCTTCAAAAAGCCAAAAAAAAAAAAAAATTGCAGAGAGCAATGTGACACCATGACAACATGCAAGGGAATGTCATCATGCAACTATTACCCTGAGTTTCATTAGACAGCCCTGGATTTTGTGGAAATATTGACAGGCCAAGGGAAAATCCCAAGTGCCATTTAATTTTGACAGATGGAAAAAATAATGCCTTGTACAAAGCATGATAGCTTGATGGTCTGCTTTGTCCCTTTTTATCAAGGACCAGCTCCTAGAGGCAGATGCCTGGCTAAAGCACATGTCAAATACAAGGAACCAGAACAGCAGAGAGATTTTATGATTAAATATGTACAAGGGAGAGTGGAAGTGGGGGGAGGAAAGGATGTACATACAGTATATAAAGTAAATGGTGCAGAAGAGACAGACATGGCAATACAGAACTGCCTGATGTGAAACTGAAACCCAGGCTGTCGAGAAGGCATGACCTACCTCATTTACTCACCATAGTCTACAATTGGAAGCCATCCCAACATTTTATCTCAATTCCTTACTCAACTACTTTGCTGTTTGATAGGAAAATATCTTTCTCCTGCTAGCATGTATGAAATCTGGCAAAATTCCTATTCATAGTAAATCTGGGACTAATTTTAATAAAGCCCTTCCTTGGGTGTTGCACTCTTCTTGAAAAAATATTGTGCAAACAGCTACACAGATTATCTCATAGAGACCTAGTGCCTTTTCATTTGATATTGACAGCAGTGACTGAAGTTGGTTAGACAAATGTGGCTGGGCTTTGCTGTTTGTAATTGAGGAGTGTTGCAGTCTGCCTACTTGCTCTTCTGTTTTTACACTTCCTCCATTGCAAACATCCCTGCATGCAGCTGCTTTGGCTGACTTAACATGGGCCAATTCCTGTGCTGGGACGGAGCCCCACTGAGCCAAACCAATCCTTGGCACAGCTGCCTTGCTCCACCTACCCTGCAAGGTTATTGCACAGTGCCCATGAGGAAGGAACATAAGGTACCATGGGTGGAAATTAGGAAAGGTAAAATAATTTCTCTTTGACAGCATTTAAAATCTGCTTCCCCAGCCCTTTGAAATATGCTTCTCACCAAAGCTCCTTGTTCAAACAAAACTGCTGCACTGTACAGTGGATTGGTCACAGGCATCTTTGTTCTGCACCCACACAAAATTGGAAGTGACACTTTATTTCCATTGCAGGCCAGACATCAAGCAGAGTCGTGTCCCCACTTATAGTTTATTTAAAGCCATAGATGGCTTTTTAGGGATCAAAGAGAAAAGGGTAGACGAGGGGGATGCTGCTCAGGGGAAGACTGGGAACAAACCAGTACAGTTTAGTCATACATGTATCTGACTGCTACATGTTTGCTTTTTAAATTGCTGAAATGTAATGTGGCAGTGAAGCTACCTAAAGCATGAGACACTGAGTAGTGGGCTATGAAGCTTTTTCAGTTTGCTAGTACAGCTCTCTGCAGTACCTGTCGCAAAGGTAAAGGATTAGACTGGGGTAAATCAGTGCTGCTCCATGAAGAGCAGCCACAGTGGGAAGCCAGGCTAAAGGCTCAGAGGGCTTTGCAACCTGAGAATACAAAGCACCGTTAGGATACAAAGCACACTGTCAGCATCTGAGCCCTGGGACAGGATGTTTGGAAAGGGCACATAGACATTTTTTATCATGACTTGGAGTCTTTTTCAAAGGAGTCTCGTTTAAACCACAAACAGGGCTCTGTGCACAGTCGGGCTCTCCAGAGCCAGCAGCTCACCTCTTCCCAGATCAGTACATCTGTGTTACAAGCAGCTGGATGCCCCAGCCCTCTCCCTGCTCCCTGTAACTGGGTTTCAAGTTTACAAGTATCACAAATGAGTTCATTTCCCCTCATTAACTCTCACAAGTAGTGGCTGCTCCTCTGAACTCTGTATTTCTCTGCCCCCAAATCCCTCGGGAGTGGCTGGGGCTGAAAAGCCCTGTTCGATAGGAGAGGTTTCAGACAGCTGCCCAAATGAGAAGAACGAAGGGGGCCTCATTAGACCGGACACAGCACTCACAGAACGTGTGGGGAGCAGGATTAAATCAACGGAGAAACTTATAAAGCAGAAATCTGAGCAGCTTCGCTTTTTCAGATAATTGTTTTCAGCAGGTTTCTTACTTGATACAAGCCTCACCCAAAGTGGTATGGCAAACTGTTGAGCTCATGCTTCCAAATTCAGTTTATTTCTCTCTCCATCACAGGCCTCTAATTTTCTTACTTCTCTCTGCAGCCCACTAATGTGTCAAAATGACAGCTGAGATCGCAGGCTCTCCTCACTGTCAGCTATTGCTCCAAACATGCAGCATGGAAATCTTTTAGATCACAGAAAGCCCCACACTAAACAGCCAGTTTGAAAACCTTACTGCACCCACTGCATGCCAGAGCTCTTTCTGGACTGTCTTATTGACACTTCCATCAAGTCTTCTGCCACACATGAGGCTGCTTTCCTAAACCACACCTCCCCATGGGGTTTTATTTCCATCTGGGGTTTTTCTCCCTCTTGTTCTGTCTCATATGATTTTCATACCAAAGGCTCACATGGACTTTTTCTCGAATAGCAGAACAAACAACCCAAAGCAGCCACACAGTTAGGATAAGACGCAACACAGGGATATTAAAACAGCATGTGCATTTCCCCCAAAAATCCAGCACTGAAGACATATTAACATTGAAGGCTGAAACAAAAATAAAGCAAGCATAATGAAGTTAGGTGAAAAGACTTTGATTCTTCCCTGTTAACGACATACACTGCGGAGAAATGTTTGTTATCCAGTGCAAAGCTTCCTTTAATGACCCTTGGCTACTCAAATTTCTCAAAAATGAGGAAAGCAGAAAATAAATCCAACCAAACCCACCATGTAGATATGTTCATTCTTGAGACAGAGCAAGTTCCAGTGATCAAAATGCTGGCTAGCCCATGAAGAGGTCTGGGCTTGAGTCCCAGTTATCACAGAGGCTTTAAATATGATCTTGAGCAAACCACTTAGGGTGGGATTCAGTTGCTTCAGCAAAGGTGTCCAGTACCATTTGAGATGCCCTAGGGTATCTGACACATCTGTACAGGGCTGGCTGGTTGACACAAAGTAGGACACTGGTGGAGGAGCTAGAGGCCAGGAAGGGTTTAGACACCTGCACTGCATCCTGTGCTGCCTTTTGAGTGTCTGCTATAGATACGTCATGCAGCTTTCCAAGCCTAGAAACTTCTAAGCTAAAGAGCCCATTTCCCAACTCTCCCCAACCCTCCAGCCAGGCTCTGCACTCCCTGGCCCATGGAACTGCTCCCACCAAGTTGTGCTTTCACTGGAGGGCAGCTGGCAGAGCTGGGAACACCCTACATGGCACAGCCCAAAGCTGGGGACTGTCAACACCCTCTCCCCAAAGGCAGTGCTGCCCACAGGGTTTGCACAGGGATCGCACTAGGACTGGAGTCATTGTACTGGCAGATTTGTGCTGTCTCCCTGTCTGGCCTATACAGTACCCCTGGAGAGCTCCATGGGCCAGTGTATCTCATTCAGTGCATTGATCCCTCATGACAGAGAGAGCCTCCAGACTGCCCAGCACACTCAGCAAAGTTGGCATGTCTGTTCCTGGGTATGTTTACAGAGTCGAGCATATCCCCACCCAAAATACCAAGCCCTCATCCCTTTAGCATTTTCCAAACCCAGCGAGGCACACAGGCATGGGTGCCACCAGCCCACCAGCCACTGCATGTTGGGCATCAGTGCCTTTGCTTCTCTACATGGCCAAGACCTGCTATCATCTCCCCCAGCCATGTGTATGCTCCAAGCCAGCTTTCCAGCACAATCACATTTCAAAATTCATCACCCAAGCCCAAACTGCTGGTGAGTCTGTCAGAGACAGAAAACTTTGGCAGCTGGGGTTGTCAGTGGCCAGAGGCCATTCCCAGTGAGTATAACACAGACAGGGCATGGGCTCTTACAGTGATTTACTGTGCACTCAAGACGTAAATCACAGTTTCTTCCTGACTATTTGTGGATGTAATATGTAAGAAGGGGAATAAAGCATTTCCACAGAGTCTTCCTTTGTCCCAATTCACAAAAACATTTGTTTTGTTCATCTTATAGATATCTGACATTTGCACTTGTGCTGTTGAGAAATTGCAGCTGGGTTTTGGAGTCCGTCCCAAAGCCAGGGTGACTTCTGCACACCCCTCCATTTTTGTGCTTCTGCCTTACCATGAGATGCACATGGATACCATGTTCTTTTCTGAGAGATTTGCAGGGGTAAAGAACAAGCACTCAGGACATCCACAGCTACTTTCTTCCAGGTCTAATGACAGTACTGCGCACACTTCAGCCTCAGGTTTGTGCCATCATGTGCATCCCCTCTTTAAGTGAGTGGAAGCTCTCTCAAACTAGGGGCTGTAAGAGGCATTCAAAGGCCAGACGTGAAGATTTTGACAGGGAAGAAGATGTTCCTCATTTACTGCTCATTTATGAAAGTGAGCACAGATCTGCCGGGGCAACACGGAGAGCATTTCTAGCACTCACTGGCTGAGATGCCCTGAGCCACCAGCACCAGGACAAGCACCTGTCTTCATATTCTGCACCTAGCATTAAAAAGGCTCCAGAGGACAGGCTCCTCATCTTGTAGGAGATGAGGAAAATGTCCCAAACCCCCAAGGAGTAAGAAGAATGCAGCTGGCGCACCTCCAGCACAAGAAGGGCTATGAAGTGGAGATCTTCCTCCCTGCTGCCCTTTTTCTTGGACGCCAGCAGAACAAAGTGACCGTCCCTTCATCCTGCCCATGCCCTGCCAGGAGTTGCACAGGCAGAACAACTGCTGTCCTGCTACCATGACTGCATTAATACAAACCCCATCATTACACCAGCTGCTACTACCTCTCTACTATCCAACAACAACCAGGATAATTGGCAACAGCACAGTAAAATATCAAATCAACTATGTTTTTGAGGGACTTCATAAGAGGCCAACAAAAGCAAGGACGTTCAAAGCTCTCAGCTAAGCATAGCAAGAGGTCTCGGTGGAGCGTCAGATGACGAGAAACAGATTTGCTGCATTACATAGTCATGTCAAAGGGCTGTGCCAGAGCTTTAGTTGACAGCAAGCCTGAATTGCTTTGCACTCACTGGCTTGAGCCAGACAGAGGCCTGCAGATTTGTGTTTCATATTGTGCCTATCTTCTTTTTTAATTTCACTGATAAAAGTCTGATTTCTCTCTCACAATTGTACCTTACTCGACAAGGGCCACACCATTTTTGCCATGGGCATGAGTTTAGCACAACTACTGGAGGAATAAAGCATCTCTTACAATTAGGGATGGTCCACAGATCAAATTGCACCAATTAACATAGAACTGCATTATTAAATGGTAGGTATTCATGGTACAAACCCTTCATATGGATGCAATTCTTCCTTGGTTTGGAGTAAACTGATTTCAAAGGCCTTTTTTAATAAGATAAGCAGATAGTATTTCTTTCTGGCCGTTTTGTGTAGATTCTCTATTCCATAGCAAAAGTAGATTTATTGAAGAAACACCATGTTAGTAATTTCTAAAATCCCTATTTGTGCTGAAAGACAGTTCACAGCAGCCAGTATTCCAGAGGAGCTACTGTCAGAGTGTGGCTGTGTTTGTTATGTATTAGTTCCATTTCCTCAGGAGGACTGAACCTATCCCATTCCTACTGAACCCAAAATGAGCTGCTAAAGAAAAATAGCCTGGTCTGTCTGTCCCAGGGTCTGCATCCCTTTAATTTAATTGGTTTATAATTACACATTTATTTAGCTGAGAATATATTTTTGACATCCACAAGGACTTAGAACTGCACTCAGTTGAACCAAAAAAAGTCCCTATGATACAAAACAAAACCAGCTTCACAGTCTGTTTCTAGTCAGGGGCACACCCACAATGGGCTTGTAATAATTTAGCAAGCAATATCTGCAGAGATTCTCCAGTGTGTGCAGTACCAAATAAATACTCATCCATATGGTAAGCAGTGACATCTACAACTCAAGGAATTGATGCACAGTAAATTTTATCTGAACATGAGTAAGAACTTCTTTACTGTGTAGGTGACCATGCACTGGAACAGGTTGCCCAGAGAGGGTGTGGAGTCTCCTTCACTAGTGAAATTCATGAACTGCCTGGATGCCATGCTGTGCCATGTGTTCTGGGATGAGCCTAGTTGAGCAGGGAGGTTGGGCCAGATGATCCACCCGGCCTTACTCTTCTGTATTCTGTGACAGCCAATAAAAGAGGAAAGCTTTAAGCTGAGGTAAATAGAGACCACTAAACACAGAGACGGGGGCACGTAGCTTTGCTGATGGTGGGGAACCTAGTAATTTATCATAATTACACTATATCTCAATGTGTCCAAATCCTGTTTTTCCTTGGTCTAAGAGAGTGAGACATTTAAGTTGTATATCCCAGGTCTGTGGAGTCCCTGGATGTTGCTAGCAGGTGTTGCACACCATTACACAACAGACCAGAGAGATTCCTCTCACAACACAAACCCATTAACAACAGCAGGAACATCTGGAACAGGACATTGCTTTCTTGAGCCACAGGATTTGATTATGTTTGGAGAACTTGTATCATAATGCCAATACTTGAAAAATATAGAAAGTACTTCTATGCTTTTAATTCTTATTTAATTGGGGACTCAAATATTTGGGAGAGGGAGGAATGGGATGATTCCTGTGAAGAAGGCACCGACAAAGCTTGATAAATTGTATAAGGTGTCATTTGCGCAAACACAGCACTTGGTTTCATCAACCTGTCAAGGAGCAGTTCTGTGTGGACTTCAGTGAAATGTTGCAGAGAGCCACTGGGAGGTGTCACGATAAAGCAATAACATCAGGCCAAAGAAAAGAGCTGTGCAGAATACAGCAGAAGGCACATGCATTATTTTCAGGGGGACTATAAAAAGGGCTCTGTGTATGCTGGGGATTAAGTCATTAACACTTATGGATGTGGATGCCTGGCATTTTGTCACTGGGTGCCATCCATCCACAGACAATGTTTTAAAATGACCAACCCTAGCCACAGAGTTCAGTGATATGTGTTACTGACCTCCGCTTTAATCCATCAGCATTTGCTGTAACACAGCATGCACACAAACGTGCATGCACACACACCAACCCCCAAAGGCTTGCACATTACTGTAATCTTTGCCAGGCACTGAGAGATTTTACACTAACAAGGTTTAACAAAACCCAACCTTATCCGACCAGCTCTTCAAGTCATGGAGAGAAGTGCTGAAAGAGCTAACTGCAGAGCTAAACACATAAAGCTTCACCCTGCTACTCCCACTCTAACCCTCTCTTCTACTCTCTCCCTCCCTCTGAGCATTTAGTTGGATCTCCCTTATTAAACTGATCATGCATCTAATGCAAAAAAGTTTGACTGAATATGCGTTTTGCCTGGGGTCTTATTCATTTATTTATTCAATTTGGTGTTTCATTAACAACACACACAGACACACAGACACAGACACACACACACACATAAAATCTTGTCCAGTCTGCAATTCTTTTTTTCTGCAAGGGAGCAGTCAAATAGCGCTATTTCTCCATAGTAGCAGAACCAAACAAATCAGAAAGAGTTTACAACAGATTTTATCATCGAACCAATTCAGCAATATCGGTGCTGTCATTAAAAAAAAAAAGTGATGGAGACCCCTTGCAAAAATAAGCACAAGTGCTATCAGCTGCCTCTGAAGGCTGGCTGAATTTCAGATGATATTACACGAAGACCAGTGTCATCTCTCTCCACCACCTCATGAAGCCCTCCGTAGCGGGTGAGCACTGTCTGCGAAGGGCTCACAGCCACTGCTGACCGCCAGCCCTGCAGAGGAGGGTCAAGGCCAGCACCGAGCTTGGAGCTGCTCAAGCTCCCTGCTCCTGCCCTGTGGGGTGCTCTGGGTACTTCATGGACTCTCCATTCAGACAGACCTCAAACAAAATGTTCAAACAACAACAACAACAAAATAATAAAAATCAAAGGTTTGCCAGCTAACAGAAAAAAAACGCTGAGAATCCTAAGCGCTGTAAATCAGGTTTGATAAGAAGTACATGTTAGTGGAAGTTTTACTGCATTCCTTGGCTGCGGGAATGGAAAAAAGTAAAGGGAGGAGGCATCTTTAAAACGAGGTGCGACTCTGCGCAGGACGGCGAGCCCTGCAGAGCTCGGCAGGGTTTGGAGAAAGCATCCTTCCCCCGCCCGAGGCGCCCCGAGGAGCCCCGCCAGGGCGGGGCAGGGCAGGGCGGCTGCGGCTCCGGGCGAAGCGTCCCCGTGCCCGGGAGGCTCCTCTGGCCCCCGCGGCGCCCCCGACACCGCACC
>VZRZ01001721.1:815403-825559 GCA_013398175.1 Climacteris rufus | reverse complement strand
TGGGGAGGAGTAATCCCCCCTGCCGCCCTCTCCGCGGCGTTAACGCTTTCCTGCCCCGCAGCAGCTCGGCTTTCGCACTTGGCCGCCGCTCTGGCTAACTGCAAAGACACGGGGAAATACTCCTAGGCTAGGAGAGGAGGGAATGAAAAAAGGAGAAAAACCACGACTGATAAAATTTGCTAGGAAGGAAAATAAAAAATACCCATAGATGTGATTAAACCCAGCCATTTCTAGGCCTCACGGCCCCAGCATCTCCTCCTGCCCCAGCCTGGTGATCGCGACTTCCTGGGCATTGGGCAGATCCCAGCGGCAGCGGGGACCAGCCACTCTCCGGGTCGGGACATGGCCAGGACAAGGCCGGCAGAACCCGATCACACCTTGCACTGCTCACATGCCTGGGTGTTGCCACGCCAGAAACACAAACACAACCAACTAGTGTCCCTCTGTAACACCTCCTCAGGCCTTCTGAGAATGGTCAGCTGTGTACTTCCAGCCTCTCCGTTTCTGATCCCCGCATCTGGATATGATGCTGTGCAGAACTGCAAGGAGGACAGAGTCATTTTCAGCTAAGGAGCAGTCCCTACCCTAGACCCACTGGCTGTTCAGTAGGCAGCTCCATCATGTAATGGCACCTCCGATGTTATTACCACCATGCAGCAGAGACAGATATTCTCCGGCAGCATTCCTACTTTATTTTTCTGTGGGTCTCCATTTATCCTCTTTAAACTACTTTTTAAATAAAAAAAGTCCTACCTGCCTCTTTTGGTACACTGCATATGATCATTGATAATGGTAACCAGGTTATGAAACATTGAAACCAAAAAAGGAGAGAAGGTGGGAAAAGAGGTTTAGGAAGACATTTCAAAGATTTTAAAATAACAATGGCAATGGTAAAATGAGAAATTTTCTTCTCCACCCGGGGAACCAGAAAGACTGTGACTAATGCTCGAGCTCCCCTGGTCAGGTTACCCACCTCAGCGATTACATGAAGAGCTGAGTGATGCAGCTTGAGTTCAGAAGGGGAGCTGAAGCATAGCAGAGGCTCTTTGATGCATTAAGACAGCCCAAGTTAACAGCAGGTCTGGCTGTAAGGGAGGCAGCAGTCTTGGAGAATGTGACCTACATAGAGGCTTCAGCCTCCCAAGCAGCAGTGAGGGGAATCAGCAGCTTATACAGCCACGGACATTTCCTAAAATACTTATAATTGCGATTCTCACTGGCTGCTCCGTCCCCTCCCTTTGTGTGTAAGTCCTGGCACGGAGAGGGAGCAGACAGAGAAACAGATCAAGCATTTCTACAGGGTTTTATTGAGGTATGACTTATGAATGAGCATTTTAATTGATTTAAAAAAAAGGACAAAAAGGTAAATTAATCCATACATTTATTCAAATCCTGTGCTCTGATCCCAAGTCAGTCACAAAGCAGGGTTTCCTTCCCAAAGCCAGCAATTTTTCCACAAAAATAACCTCACAAATGGAAGGAAGAGGTGCTTTATGTTTTATTTTCTCTAGGAAGTAATAATAATTTTTAAAGGGGTGATATACCTCCAGCCCTGTTTTTCCCTTAAAATGACCCCAAGCTGCACAGGAAAAATATTTGCTCTCAGTGCTTGAACAAACCTCAGTGAATTAAGTTTTTGTTGTTAATGGCAAGGCTGCTGTTTATCTGCAGAGAATCAAACCAGATGTGGAAAATAACTGAGGGTTTAGTGGCTCAGCAGCTCGCCCTTCAACCTCGGGGAGGAAGCCCACTGGCTAAACCTGGTCACGATTGCAAACAGCCCTGAAGCCTTGGAGATGTCTGTGTTTGCCTGCCACAGCCATCAGCACACAGCTGGTTCCTGGTGGGGATGGGGGGTTAGAAGTGGGAGCCTGGATGGGCTTCAGAGGCAGAGCTGGGTGCTTTGGCACCTCTGTGACCTCTGCAGGGAAACTTTTACATGGTACAGCCAGCTTTGAGCTTGTAACATTATTGAGGGCTAATTACAATTTTTTAAATCTGTCATTTCTTTGCCATCCCATTTGTGAGAACAAAATAACATAAATTGTGAAAAGCTTTTCTGCCATCATAAGCTTCCCTCAGGCTGGAAGGATTCAGTACCTGGAGAGCACTAACATGAAAACACAGCAATGGGATGGCTCCCAGCTGAGGTCAGGGTGCTCTGGGGAGTGGGGCTCTCACTAACCAATGGGGGAAACACCAGTACCCCCAGTAAGATGCACAGCAATGCAGTTCCCAACTGGCCCTGCAGTGGTACTTCCAAATTTTAGCTGAAGATGCACGTCATAAAATATTTTCTTTGTGGCTTTTACATTTGTGTTAAAACTAGAAGGAATTAAAAAAAAAAAACCACCAAAAACAAACAAACAAACAAAAAAACCCAAACCCCACTCATCACAATGTTTTCTGACCAATTGTATTAAAACCTTTTAATTGCTTTTTTGACCACTGAAGCAGGAGAAAGCTGCATTTTGAAAGTGTTTTCCTTATTTTGCACATGAGCTTTTCATCCCGTGCCAGTGAATACCCACAGCACTAACCACAGCCACTGACAGAGCCTCTGAGGCACAGTGGGCAAGCAGGGCAAGACTCAGAAGAGGTGACCATGGGCATGGTATGCTAAGGTGGGGTACACAAATTTCTGTCTGAATTTCCACTCTACCATGACCTGCTTTGCTTTGCCTTGCCAGGGACTTGGCATCCCTCTAAACCAAATTCAAGCCCTGTGAAGGAAGCACTGAAAGTGGTGGGGAAAGGTGGCTCTGTGGGTCCATTAGCTCCTCATTCCAGTAGCCCTGCTCCCTGCAGGAGACCCAACTGATGTACCAAACCCCATGAGGTCATAGCTGTCTGTAGACACACCACGAGGGTGGTGGGGAGGCACAAGGCTCCTCAACAGCTGCAACAGCTTATTGGTATTTCTCATAGCATACACCTTTGAATGGGATGGTGGACTGCAAATTTAGCAAAGGGCTCACTCACCTCTTGTTCTCTCTCTTTTTGGATCTTTACCTGTAAATAGGTAATAGAGCTGTTAATTTTCTTCATGGGACAGCCAGCAGGTACTGATGGTTTAATTCCAATGTACCTCTATCCTTATACTAGGCTTATACTAAAAATATATAATTTCTTGAAAGAAATTGTATTTTTTGGACAAACATCCAAAATGCAGAAAATGGAGGGTGGTTCTTCCATACAGTATCTCTGAGGCTGCTAAGTAGTTTCCACTGGAGTCAGCCTTGCTAGGCTTTCACATGGCTGAAGCAAGGAGATGTATACAGTCCAATAAGAGACAAATCCTGTCGCATGCCCAGGGAGGCAAGGGCAGCAAAGGCACATTATGCCCCATCTGATATGGGCTGTACTGGTGGTCTTGCAAAACTGAATAAACACTCCATTGATCTAGACTTATTCATCAGAATATACAAGTTGGCATTAAAGCAGGTGGGTTAAATGTTGCTGCAACATTGCAACAGAAGTGTGTGCAGCTGGTATGTGGATTTGCACAGGGCTGTCTCTGTGCATGTGGAAGAACTGCTGACTTATAAAATCTGGTTGCCTTTGCAATGCCTCGCACAGACCTCCTTTCTCCCCTCCCTGGAGAAATCAGGATGTGAAGAAGCAAAGCTTTCTTCCTTCTTGATGTTTCCTAACTAGGCCAGATCACTTTGGAAGATGGCCAAAAGTTAATTTAATATTCACCGCTGACCTGTTTTATTCCTCTGAGGTTTCAGTAAAAAGTTGGGTGAAAGCCTTTTCCTCTGTTTGTCTGTTAGTGCGCCACCGTTGCTGCCAATCCCTGAAATACAGTCTGCAGTGCACACATAAATGATTTATTCAGAGCTACTGCTACTTACTTGCTCCATCAACACACTCCTGCACAAACTTGCTAGCTGCTGCTCAGGTAATATTCACTGGCAGTCTCAGCAGTATCAGGAGGAAAAAAAAAAAAAACCAAAACTGCTTCCTTTTTATTTTAATGCCTTTCTTCACATCTTTTCAGAGTCATGAAAGAGATTTGGAAAACAGGTAAGAAATACCAAACTCCCAGCTCTCCTCGAGCTGACTGCGTATCGCTGTGCTTCTTAGAGGGGAGATTATGCAGCTGTGTAATTGCAATGCAAAGCTGAATCCCTCCTGCTAACCATCAGTACCTGTCTGCAGTACAAAGGTGCTGTTCTGGCTACTGGAAATAAGAGAGGATGAGAAGAGGAAACTGCAGAGGCAGAGAGACTTTTTTTTCCTCTAATAGCACATGAAAATCCAAGACAAAGTGCAGTAACAAGTGCAAATAAATTTCAAGTGTGTGAAAACGGTGATTTTTTTACTTGCAGGTGGAAGGCATTGTGGTTCAGTGTTGCCAGTCTTACACCTGCCCCTACAGAAGGAATTGTTAAACTGAATTAGGAATTTACAAATACTATACTCAATTGCATGTGTTCACATGCAGGATCACTGACTACCTGTGCAGCAGTTCTGCTGGACAGACAGCCAGACAGACATAAACTGATGGCTGTAAGTCCACAAAAACCCTAATAACTTTGGAAATTGCCCTAAATATCAAGCATATGTTATGTGTCACTAATCCTCTTGGTTTCCATTTTCTACAAAAGGAGTTGTGAGTGTTCAGCTCTCTCAGACTTGGCTATGGAGGAGAATATATTTCTGTGCTTGCTGCTACGTGCTCAGATACCTAATTTAAGTTACTGGTTGTGACAGGGACATTGAATTTAAAGTAATGATTCTGGATTTGGTCTTTCTTCAGTGAAGGGATGAACTGCTGAAGTCCCAACCATAAATAAGTGCTGATGTCCCAACCAGTAGTGGTCATTAAAGATCTTGATGATGTATCTCACTAAATGACTACTGACCTTTTTCTTCAAATCAAGCCGCCTTGGAAGAATATACCCTTTTAATTTTAATTGGAAAAATTAACTGCTGAATTTCCTAAATTAAAACATTGTGCTTCCAATGAGCCTTGTGTCAAAACACCTGCACTGCTTGATGGCTTTTCCTGCCTTGATGGCTTTTCAGACACAGCAGTTTTAGGCAGCGGATCATGCTGGATAAAAGCTGCTGCAGGAGGTGACGTGACATACATAATTTGATCCTTGCAAAACTGTATCAGAGGTAGATTTTCAAGTGGCTTGGACATGCATGCTGAAGGGTTCTGACAGATGCTTTACAGGATAAAACTATGCATGCACAGCCATGGGTATATTCCCCTCAAAGGACAGATTTCAGCTATCCAGGACTTCAGTGACACTTAGGTGATGTATTACAGCACCTCTGAAAAACACCTAAGAGGTGTTTAGTCCCCTACCTCCATGGGACTAAACCCTGTTGAAAACCTTCCAATGGGGTTCAGTTCAGCTTATCTAACACCACTTGTCTAAAAGTTAAGTGCCTACTCTAATCCAGTTGTCCAGACTCCTCTGGGTCAACAGAGAGAGACAGGCACCTTTGGAGGGCAACTCCTGTGGCTTACCGTGGACATTTCCTTCACAGTGGAGTGAATACCCACCTGGACACATCCTCAGCTCTGTCCTGACTCTGGACCAAGTCTGGAGAACCCTAGACCAGGTAACTCACTTTCAGGGACCTGCTATTAGACAAGATGAATACCAACCTTGGCAATTAGGTGAAGTCTTTTCCTTTCTCCTTGTTTCCTGGCAGAGAACCCTGCTGAGTAGGCTCTTAAATCCACAAGTCCCCAGTTTAGGCTCCACGTAAGGAAGTGTCTGTCTCAACACCTATAGCACGGTTCCCGCCCCCCCAAGTCCATTTTGCTCTTCAAACAAATTTTGAATTCAAACAGAAACATTTAATACCCAGAAGAAGTAGCCAGGCAGCACCTTTCTGTGCATATAGAGAAACTTTGAATTGTTAGGGGGATTTTTTCTCATAATAAATAAACATGCAAGGCAACTTTTTCAGAATAATTGACACTGAAAACTGATGACTGGTCTGGGGTTTTTTTTTCCCTCTTATGATAAGACCATTCTCGACTCTGCATGCCAAATAACACTTCCCAAACAGCTCCCCTGATACCTTCATGAGCCCCGGTCCTTGTGCAAGGGCCTCAGCAGATAACACAGAGCTCAGCTCTCCTTTGATTTACAACCCTCTTATGCTGCTGCCATGCAAACATCCTGCAGCCCAGCGTTATTGAGTGACTCGTACAATCTGCCTCCCGTGATTTCCATCAAAAACACTTGGCCTGAAATATTTTCATAGATCATAAATCCACGGTTTTAACAGGATTTCTCAAGTGATGGTGAGCAAGATGTTGGCACCTATGGGAGTTTGTCAAAAACTTTCGTCAGCAAAAGGCGGCTTTTGAAAGGAGTAAAGATTTTCTTGTGATTTCAAAATCAATACCATCACTTTGGAGGCATACTAAAGGGAAGGTGTTTTGCTGCTTCCACAGAGAAAATCTCTTACTAACGAAGACATTTTTCTTAGTTACAAATCTTTCATAGATGAGAAACTAATTAAAAATCTCTTATGTCATCATTACCTAATGTTTAATTAAGAAAACAATCCCATTTTTCCAGAAAGACAGCAATCTATGTATTTGGGACAAAAAAAAGGCAGACATTCCAACAATTATGAGCCAAAGCAAGAAATGGCAAACATACAACAGCAGCTAGTGGTTTTTTTCTGTCTGTGGTGGAAACATTTCCTTTCAAATACCAAACACTGAATTCACTTCTTAAGGTGAATAGTTCAAGTGATAAAGGCAAGTCAGATAAGAAAAGAGGACAGAGAATCACGCATGCACACGTTAACTGCAAATCATCTTATGTAGTGTGACTTATTTATACTGTACATCAATAAAATAACAACTTTCAACCCACTTAGTGACTTTTTGTGGAGAGAGAGAAAATGAGCACACCTAAGTAGGCAAGGAATATTCAGGTTAAATGTACAAATTATTTATACCTTGTAGTTATTTTGGAGGAAGAAGGATTGGGGGAGGAAAGGGGAAGAAGCAGAATGTACTTCAAATAGCATTATTTATCATTTCCTGCCTAAATATAGCATGCATCTCAGGAAAAGATTGATTTGGGCTTCCCAGTCAGTAGTGAAGGGAATTAATGCATGCTGGGTTTGGCATAAACTGCCAAATAATCCTTTAAATATGAATCCTTTAAATATGATCCACACCTTAAATTAAAATCCAAGATGAGCTACTCGAACTGGATGTAAGGAGAAATGTTGCCCTTTAAATGACAATCTGCCTTGAAAAAAATACGGTTTTCCCTTAAAACTTCCTAACCTCTGAATGTGGTGGTAATCTCTGTGGGATGGGGAAATGATCCACCCCCTCTTCAGTCATCAGCCAGCTGCAAGCAGGAAACCCACATCTCTATTTGCCAAGGAAACTAGCCCTGGGTGATCACTCAGTCGGGTAAGTCCAAACAAATGTGAGCCTCCAAGTTCCAAGAGACCCAGACATGGAGCACTGTGAGGTTCAGGAAGGAAACCAACAATTTCTGAAGCTGTGAAGCACTGTATTTGTGTAAATCCTGGATTTTCCCTTTTTTTTTGGTGGTGTCTGACCTTTGCTTTGCCTGCCTCCACAGTCTTAGTGAACAAAGTTGGCAGCATGGTTCATGGGAAGGATTAAGCAGGAGCATTATTTTAGTATTATGTTCCAGCACTTACCTCAAAAGCTGTGCAAATGTGCAAAATAATATGTTCCGTTAAGTGATGAAAATTCACATGAAAATTGAAATAATGACCTCTTTGGAAAAGCAACAAATATTTCACCAAGCAAAAGCACACTCGCCTTTGCACTTCCAGCACCAGAGTTATTTTACAGCCCTCAGAATTGACTCTGTCATTTATATTTTATCAGCTATAGCACACTAGGGTACTATAAACATAATCCAAAAGAAGCTGCCAGCTCAGCTTCTAGAAAGCAAAAAAGTCCCGCAAAATCCCCACCAAACCAAAGCCCTGTTCCAAAGGGAGATGCAGAGCAATCATTGGGTCTCCACCTAATAGCAGGAGGGGTGGGCTCCCCGCTCCTGCTGGAGACAGCACCCCTTTCCAAGGATTTAGGGATGGGTTGCTGGAAAGGTCACAGAATAGCATTGATGTCTCTGTGTTGAAAAGAGAGACAGGCAGACTTCTCAACAGCCTCAACCAAGGATACTTATCTCCCTTTAATCCCAAATTTATTCCTGGTCCCAGAAATCGCTGCTGTCATCCCACATATGTTATTACGAGCTATATACATCAAGCATGCTGAAATGGAAGTCTAAGGCTCCAGACAATGTTCTTTCCAGTACAGAAATTGCTCCCATGTTATCTGAAATAATTTGTACATTTGGTTTTCTTTCTTCTTCCCGTTACCTCTTTGCCCATGAGTACCGTCCATGTTTGCATTGTCATAACTTGACAGATACACAAAAAAGGGGCAAGAAAAGTCCTGAGTATTTATTTATAGTCTTCCTGTTGTTATGGTGCTACATTATCTGGTCTGCCTGCCTGGAGTAAAAGGAGGGAAGGAAGGCTGAATGCCTTGGCTAATTCTGAAGTGCTATCAAGCTTTTCCTCTAAATCACCAGTTCAAATGCAGTCAGCAATGACCAACCATCCTTATGACTGCTCCAGCTGCCTTGCAGAGCTCCTGAAATGCTGTTAACTCTCACAAAACATGTCTACCTCAGCAGAAGTCCTATTGCAGTGTGAGTTGTGGCCATAGCCCAGAGGCTGGGCACTGAACTAGCACTTGCTTCTGCCTTGCTTCTAGATGAGGCAAAGGCTTCACCTGTCTAGGGCACCTGGGCCTTCAGAGGGCATTTTCTTGGACTCTGTTTGCAAGTGATGCAGGGCAGTGGGAGCTGTTCTGCAGAGCTGAACATCGCTGAGGACCTCATGTCTAAGGACTTGCAGTTTGGTGTCAAAACTCAAAAAAGAACCATGGGGAACATACTCCTAGACCAACCTGTGGCATCTGGCACATGGGTCAGGCAGGATAGTGGCATCTCATTGTCCCCCTGTGCAGTCCATCCCACCATCTCCTCCCAGGGCAGGTCATGCAGTCTCAGTGCAGGCAAACACACATCAAACATCGGCCATGCACGCGGCTGCCACCACAACCACAGCTCTGCCTTGTCCACAGGAACAAAGGTGGCTGTCTCCTACCCACCACCCAAATTTCACATGGAACTACAGTCACATACACGTGGATGCCACTGCTCTCCAAAATTCAGCCATAAATAGCAGGCAGGCTATGGCAGGTGTGGCAGGCTGTTTTGCCATAAATAGCAGAGAAAATGGGTCAAGCTGTGACTCACACAGGGTTTTGTCCATTGAGCCTGGAGCTGCTCTAGGATTTTCAGTGTAGTACACTAGATATGGTATGGGCCTAAGAGGCTTTACACTCACCAGTTGCTGTCTGTTTGATGTGAACTGCTTCAACAGCTCTATCTTCACTATTCCTTTTGGAAATTATTGCACAGCACAGACAAAATCAGGATGTTTTTCCCTTTGATGAGTTGCTGGTTACTCCTGTGCATAATCTTCTCCTGCCTTGATCTTTATGTATTCCACAGGCACAGACTATTGCATCTCCTCCTCTGCTATGGCATTGCCAAGCAAGCCAGGTTTAATTCTTGCAAAGCACAACCTGCAATCTAGCACCCTCCCAGCTCCATCATTGTTGCCCTTTACTGACTCTAACAAAATTACCTGTATTTTTCTGGCAACCAAGAGATCAGAACTAACCCCAAACTTCCAGTTACAAATCAGGTCTCACGGAGACAGGAATTACCTCTTTCCCTGGGTCCTGAAGTCTGTCCATAATGCCTTGTGTTTTAAATTTTCTTTGAAGCCAGTCAGTGAAGCACTGCCCACCTTGCCACGTGCTCCTTTAGTGCAACTGTGTTCCACTTCAAAACATCAAAACCACGTTTCATGTTTTTCCCTAGAGCTTAAACTTGTGCTTTAACAAGTCAAATCTCACTTTGTTATTTTCTGTGCATTTTTTCAACCTGGCAAATCCTCCTGTCTCCCTGTTCAGTACTGCTCATGGTTCTCATTGCTTTTTCCAATTCTTTCGAAGATAGTGTCACCTCCAGATTCTCAAGTGGTGTTTGAGAAAAGAGACTTTCCAATAATAAGGGAGGGGAGGGGAGGGGAG
>VZRZ01001721.1:752167-815277 GCA_013398175.1 Climacteris rufus | reverse complement strand
AGAGGAGAGGAGAGGAGAAAAAAAATATCAGCTCAATAAGCCAGCAAAGCGGGTTGCAGAGCCTGTCCGAAGTGGCAGGCTTTGCCATCTGTGTGAGCACCAACCAGATAGAGAATAATGTGAACACAAAAGAATTATTTTTTGCCTAGAGAAAGAAATTAGTTGAAGATCTCAAAACAATGGTAATGTCTCTGCTCTTTCCAACAGCAGGCATTATTCATGGATCTTTCAGGGAAATTAAGGCATAGAGATTTAAAGGGATTTGCCCAGTCAGCATGGGGAAAAAAAATAATGGAGAGATGTCCTGATTTTTGTTCTGTTAAAGCAAACCCACATTTAATATATTGATGCATATAGTTTAACTCTAGACTCTGGTATCAGTGTTCTCAAGAACGTACTGCAGTTTGATGAATTTCTGCTAAATGTTCAGGAAAAAATTAGCATCTCTACAACATCAGCCACAGAGAACAATAATAACATTCAGTTTGGTTTTAGAGACAAGATTTCACTTGCAGTGTCTCATCTTATTTCAAAGTTATTTAATTTCTCTTTCTAATTGCTCTCTAGTTACACAATCCTCCTCATGGTATTGAGCTCTTAGCAAGTGCTTAATTAAAAAAACCCCACAAATTATGATCTTTTTTCCTTCTCAGATTGCTAGTGAAATCACTTCATTGATATATTTTCTAAAAATTATCTATTTCTGATTGGCTGTGTTTGTGAGTAATGAGATGAGTGACTGCAAAGAACTGAAAGCAATACTAAAGAAAAGGAATGAGTTTTTTAATTAAAAAAAAAACACACAAAAACCAACCAACCAACCAACGAACCAAAAAAAAAACCAGAAAACAAAACAAACCCCTACATTTCTTCTCATGTATGGAATGAAGAGCAAATCATTTAGTTCTGGTTACTGGGGTCTGACTTAAGCTGAATCTATCAAAATGAGTACAGCATATTTCAAAACAATGTAGCCAGTTAAAAAAAAATAAATAAAACCACTACAGAGAAAGGTGAACTTCATTCTCTCTGGACAAAATAATCAAGAAGAATGACAGCAAGAGATGATTAATATTCCAGATGGTAGCACGGTCTGTAATTAAAACATGATATGCCAAAAGATTACAGCCAAACAAGAAGCCTGTCCTCATCTGCTTCTTAGTATTACTAATTGTACAGTTATTAGGCCAAACAGTGGCTTTTCCTCATTATATTAATTCCTTTATTTGCTGTGGAGCTCCTGTCTTAAAGCCCCAGACACCAGAAATCTACTTTATGACACAAATAAACCAGCAGAGGCAAAGAGAGGCCCTGGTGAGTGGTGGGGACAGAGATGCATGGATGCAGGAAGAGTGTGGCATATGAGCCCCTCATCACTTTTCCTTTCAAATCTCTTTCTGACAGCCACCAAGCTGTAAGAAAGATGCACACTTTAGTCTTCAACAGGTGTTGTATGCATGAGATGAAGGATGTGGGGCAGTTTGTCCAT
Source organism: Climacteris rufus (assembly GCA_013398175.1). Taxonomy (NCBI): domain Eukaryota; kingdom Metazoa; phylum Chordata; class Aves; order Passeriformes; family Climacteridae; genus Climacteris; species Climacteris rufus. Next base: position 813,788 of record VZRZ01001721.1, on the reverse strand, counting down.
GTAGATAACATGTACACTATTTGAATGCACAATAAAAACATTTTTCCACTGGAACTTGACATTTCTGAACTTTGAGCACATGCTGTATTTAATCTAAACAGAGCTAAAAGAAGAACTGGATGTCTTTCAAAGTCCCAACAGCCTGACTTTTCAAATCTCAGACCACCCTTCATCTGATTATTTGTGGGCCTAATGAAGTAATTGCAGAGCAGTGGCCTGACTTCCTTGAATCAAATGTCTACCCTCACCAACCTCCAGGAGTATAGGCAACTTGCTAACACAGTGACTCTGCTGCATGGGGGCCCATACATGTTTTTCATATTAGGGAGCAGATGGAAGCTGTAATTCCCTCTAGAGCAGAGGGATGCCTTTCAGCAAACAGTAGCAGATGACATGTTCATTTCTGGAAGTGTTTTCCACTTCTATCCAACAGAACAATGGGTTTGGTGAGGAAGGAGCTGAAACAGTCAGACATGGCTGGATAAAACACTGTAGAGGGGATGGGGAAATGTATCTCATAACCTGTGAGTTTGTTTTTACCTGGTGGGCAGCATGGGGACTCACGGCTCTGTGATGCCAACAAATGCAGTTATGGTGGCCAGGCAAAGAGCTCTGCAAAGCTGCTTGGCTTTCAGAAACAGAGACTGCATTAGCACTGACAGCATCATGCTATTTCTCACAAAATATGCCATTTTTCACTTAGTTAGGCTTTACAGGTGATCCAGCCTTTCTGTAGAGAAGACAGCACAGCCACTGTGGTCTCTTTGCATGTGTGACTGCATTTAAAAGGTCCAGAATGGTTTTTCTTGAAATCAGAGGTTTGGCAGTTCTGCCTGCAGTAGAGTCAAGCAGCCTGTCAGCAGTCTGACGAAGGGAGATAAGCTGCAAAATACAAACCCTGGTTACTTCTTTAAAATGAAAATACCCAGTCTTGCTGTCTTTGAGCCCTCTTTCAGGTATGCATGTTTGTTCTGCCAGAAAGGCAGCCACTAGGGAAGGTAAGAAGCACAGGGGACTTAGAACATTCTCTGAGCTTGACAAGAAGACTCTCTCATGAAGAAAATGCTCAAGATTTTTTAATTCAGCCTTTGCAATGTGGTGCCTGCCAAGAGTATTTCCCCATTCCTCTTTCCCTTACTCCTAGCAAGGAGAGACTAAAGCCTGCCCTCAGGAAAACACATGGCTAATATTAAGAAGAACATGAAGTAGCAAAGGAAGAATAACTGGAAGACTAAGAAAATACAGAATAATGTAGCTTACAGTGGGATCTATACCACTGTATATTTTTAAAAGGTGTACAGGTTTCTCTTTCATGATGATGATGATATGTGTTCCCAAACTCCAAGGGGCTGTTTAAAATCCCATCAACTGCATAACTCAGGTATTTCCAGATGCTGAGTTTTCTGAGTATTAATTTCAAGTGCTCATGCACACCAATTTAGCCCATTCCTGAGCTATATAAGCTCCCTCTGGCAGGCTCTATCACTGCCTCAGCTTTGACCTACATCTTCTCAGTTGCCTAATTCAAAGCTTCTCCTGCCTGAAGATTGGCCATCAAAGCATAGATGCCAATCTATATACTAAAGTGCAGAGAAGCTCTCTATCACAGATCGAGCTGCTGTTCCCAGAGGTGAAATGCCACCAGCTGTGAGAGCTGTCTTTCCTTCCTCTCTGTTGACTGACAACCCTCAGCAACCAGCCCTCTAATTCATGCTACACAGCAGGATCTAAATAAACAACTGCATTAGGCAATTATGGCAATAAATGCTTTCTTTATTCCCTCCTTTCAATAACCAATTTGTTACTGGAGGCAAAAGACCATCTTGCTGAAGTGGCTTAATTTTTTTTTTATTGCAAAATAACCACCTCACTGACAGGTGGGTTATGGTACATGTTTAAAAATCCATTGAAATTAAGATAAAGTCAGATGTGCTGTAAAGTAATGGAAATTTGAAAGTCTTTGCTCTTAATTCTGCTGAGCTTTTGCCAATCTCAGGCATCCTCTACAGCAAGCAAAAGATCCTCTCCCATGACACCAAAACGTGTGTGGGATTTTATCCCATTTTTATCCTCAAACATTTAAAATTTGAAATTGAGCTTGCCCAGTGTATTTAAGTGCCCAGAAATTTGCTGTTGAGGTCAGTCTAGCTTGCCCAGTGCTGAATGCAAGGAAGGGAGCCTGTGATGGCAGATGTGCTATTTAACCACAGACAGCTATATGCTGTCCATTTAGACAGAGATTTGCCTTCTATGCATAGCTAGATCGTTTCCACGAATGGCTTTATCTGATAATAAGGCCCAGACCTGATTTGCTTAGAGGAATTTCACTTGAAACTGGGAAATTAAATTCTGGCAATAGAAGGCAAAATAACTCAGTAAGCTGACAACACATTTAAAATTAACTCTGATTTTTAGAAGAGATATCTTTTGGCAAGGTTGATTTTCCTATGACTGACTTTTTTTAAACATGCAGCTCACTATCTATGGAGCAATAATAATTTCAGGGGTCTGAAAACTTACTGAATGCTCTTGAAACAATTGAAACATTCAGACGTGAGGAAAGTGTGATTTAATACTGATTTATTTAGCATGAAAACAGATTTGTATCAAAGTAAATGTCTACAGCTGAAAAGTCAAAAACATCTGCAAATTTACACTCATTTCTCTTCAGTCACATTTGTGTGCATTGTAGGCACACTTAAAAACGGACTTGTGTTTGCATTTTACTTATATTTAATACAGGTATAAGTTCTCACTGTAGAAGTATGTTTAGCTGCTTTCTTGTATGTGTGGTGATTGATGTGCCACCAATGTTGACAATCCCCTGTCTCACAACCCAGCCCTTTCCACACCTGCCACCCTGAGCTGCAGAGCATCAGCACACTCCCTGCTTGGCACCTTGAGGGAGGAGCAGCTCCGAAACACGGTGCCCGAGCCATGCAATGCCTGAGAGGCACGGCCCCAGGGGCAACCTCCACACCTGCTGCTCCTGCCACGGACGGCTGCTACCACAGCAAGAAGGGTCAACAAGAACAAAGATATTAAAAAACTCATGTCACATGGCCATGGATCTGTAGAACTGACAGTCACACCTGCAATGTCTGCGTGGCTCCTCTTCAATTTACCCTCTGCAAGTGCGTGGGTAAAGATGCAAAGCTTGTCTTTACATCCTGTTGAAATTTTCTCTTAGTGTTTTCCACTGAACTTGCTATATAATATGTGCGCACGTGGGAACACAGGCAAGTCATTCAATGGAAAAAGCAACCCCTGGAGTAGACAGAGGTTTAAAAGTCTCTGGTTTTGAAAGGCACCACAGCAAGAGCAGGTGCTTCCACTCACACAGACAGGAGCTAATTGTAGGATCGGCTCTGGCCTACAGGCTCTCTTTTTTACGGTTATGTCCACAAAGTCTTTGACTGCTCTCTGTATTTAGTGATCGCACACACAAAGAGGTCTCTTTCATTAGGAGTGCTCTATAGGAAGCCAGGGCACGGAGTAAATGACACCTTAATGTTCCCTTTCAAAGCTAGAGTGGTTTGACAATGACGCTTGTTAGTGAACTGCTGTATGTTCCTCCTGCCCACCTTCCTCCGGCTTGCAATTAAGCTTATAGACAACTAATATTTAGCTAGACTCCAAAACTTTGGCAGTAATTGCTTATAAGTTACTTTGGGAAGATGCAAAGGAAGCTCTTCGTTTCAAGAGCAGGGCTCCAAGTCCCTGTTACAGCAAGTGCTGATTAACACACCACCCCATGAGAGGTGCCTGCACCCAGCACCTCCAGGGACCAAGCCCTTCGGCTGTGTAGCAAGCAGCCTGGAAAACTCATCAAGAGTTCAGGGGTCCTGTTCAGTTTTAGGGCAAAGAATTACCTTTTTTTTTCCTGGAAAGTCCAGTGGGATTTTAAATGTCCAGCTTTATGTGTGATGCTGGTTTAAATGTGAGACACAAGTCAGCTCTGCTATAGATCTCTGTTCCCACCTGCAATATCAACATCTGTGACTTTGTGGCCCAGTGGAGCTGGTGTTATCCTCTCCTGTCTAATTGGCCACGGCAGCTTGCTACTTCCGTTTCAGAGGTTTCTGTGTCTTTGCTCATTAAATGAGAAGCAAAGAGAGAAACACAAACAGCAGCTGTCATAAAATCCTATTTTTCCCATTAACTGTGTGGTCTAAACTGAACTATCTCACTGACTATTGATAGTGCAGAAGTTACAGGTATTACAGCTGAAAATATCCCTAAGGATGAAACTGGTCATTGCCCATTTTTGAAAGCAGGGGTGGTACTTCTCCTGTGATCTGCTTCCCTCTAGAAAGGAATCTCTGTTTACCCACATTAGTTAGGACAGAGTTGGGTTTCAGTAAGTCAGTACTATTTTTATATTAAGCCCTGTTTTTATAAGGCACTGTACTTTTCAGAGACTTCATATCAAAATCCATCTTCCTGGGGGAGTAGAAGCAATGGACTGCATGAAAAACAGAAGGCAAGAATAACAAAAATTACACTTGCTGAGTCACATGCAAGGCATGTTTACAACAGCAGACCAAATATATCTCAATATTTTCATCATTATTCAATTTGAGGCTCTTCTGATAATTTACAAAATGCTCTTAGTTTTGACAACTTAGATTATTAAGGGGGATATTATGTACTCAGCCTTATTTGAATGATGTGACTACAAATGCTTGAAAACAAAACACCGAAAGAAAATAAAAGGGGAAAAAAAAAGAAAATAAAAAAAGGAAAAGGCTTACAAGTGAATATTATATAAACATATTTAAATGAATACTAACAAAACATACTTAGAACCATGGAAAAAGAAAGTAATTCTTTAGCACTTCTTCCATGGATTTTAAGTTGCATTCTGTAGAATTGAAATACAAGCTGATGGAAATGTGATATAAATATTTTTATTTTAGTTTTGGGGGAATATAGTAGGGGTTTTTTGGTGAGATTTTTTTGAATTTGCAAAGTTAGCATTCACAAAGCCAGACAGCCAGGTGTTTTGTCTGTAAGAGATAAGTATCTCATACCTCTCTCAGCTTTGTTTGACAGATGAGCACTATCCCATCACTTTCAAGGCATATCAGCCAAATTGAGATCTTCCAGCTGCATCCTTTGGAGCAGATCAGTAAAATGGTGCATGGGAAGTAAACAATAGTGAGGTGGCTGTTTAAAGCATTGTTGGAGATACTTATATTTGGAAAAAGCTGGCTACAAATATATGATACCTATCATCCTAAATAAGAGCTGAACTGTAGTTACATGACCTGTTTTCTGCATCAGCAAAATCAGCTTAGGAAATTCGTGTTTTCCTTTTGTCTTCCCCCATGTTCTCAGCAGATACATTAGGTTTTTTGACACCTTAGAAAGGCAGTGGTCACCCAGATGACTAGCCTGCACTAGGAGTCAAAGTGCCAGAGAGTTAAAGCAAGGTGATTATTGGACATAAACCCACAGAGGAGGGAGCAAGTGCTGAGGCTGTGCTCTCTTTGGCCATGCTTCTGGTGGGTCCTTCCAGCTAGGCCGGTGTTGGATCTGTCGGTCATTCAGCCTCTCATCTGAGCTTCAGCACCGCTAGCAGAAGCCAGCTGCCACCACTCCTCACTCCCTTGCAAAAGCTTGGGGAGTAGGTGTGAAATCTGTTAAGTTTCAATAGACAAAAACCAGGAATGCTTCCAAAGTATTTGTGCTCCAAGACCCATCTACAGATCACAGGAGGATTTGAGCACTATCAGAGTCCAGGTGACAGAACGGTGGGCATGATAGATTGGCTTTTGATTTCAGTAGGACCAAGTTTAACTGGGCTTCTATAATGAATAACCAGACACAATTATATTCCTTATAACTATCCAACTGGCTGTGCAACATTTGTCCTGCTGAAGGTATCCTGGCACCTCAGCCAGAAAAAGGCATTATGCTCTGGTTCTGTTCTCATTTGCACAGGCTCCATACTGCTCACCCTTCATCACTGTCACGATGTTCCTCAGGCCCCTTTTTCCATCTTATCATTGCCCCACAAGCCTTACCTGAAATCTTTATCTTAGCACCTCCTAACACTTCTGAACCACCATATTACTGTCAGATGTTCTGGTCATTCAGAATACATCAACTTGAGCCACATTCCTGTCAAGTCACACATCTTTCATGTTTTGCTTTGGCAACTCAGCACTGGACAACTAAAGTCTATTTTTAAAAGTGCTAAAAATAATTGTTCTTGTTGTGAAAATCAGGATTAAGCATCTCTTCTTTGCTAGGAACATGTACGGCTTCCTGGAGGGAGTGGAAGACTTGTTCCTGCAAGGCTATTTTTAGAACATCCAAGACAAGTTCCATAAACATGTACTAAACAGGATTTTTTACAAGTGGAAAGCAGTGCTTTTTATCACATTTGATCCCTCTTTTTTTTTCTGGGTTAGTGCTCCTTTGCTGTTGGAACATTCTCCACAAAAAATGAAGAGCTGGTTGGTGGCAACAAGTTCTCCATTGCCTGTACACCTTTTTTCCTCTGCTTTTGATGGCAAATACACTCTTCTTGCATTTTCAAAAGATATTCCGGGTCTGGGTATTATTAACTCAGGGCTACTTTCTCCTGGAGTATTTCCAACAGTCTGCTCCCCTCCAGGAACATGGGGCAAAAAAAAGATGCAGAGTGGCTGCAGCAGAAGTGACCATACTGCTCTACCAATAACCTGGCAAGCAAGGGGAGCTGTGAAGCACAGGACACCTTCTGTCCTGTGAAGATGCATTTGACAGGATGATGGGACTTTCTTTTCAAGTTCTCAGTGAGAGGAATCCTGTCCTAGGAAAGAGCTGGAGCAGCCACAAATATTAAGGATCAGATACTCCAAATCTCACTTTTTAGCAAGGCTGAATACAGAGCTGTACTATTTGCTCTTTCTTTAGGGGGATATTTTAAAATTATTTCCCAGGCAGTAGCAAAAGCAGTAGCAGGTTATGCTAGCTTCTGACTGGATGATTCCTGTAAAACAGCCAAGAGGCTTGTCTACAAAATATTTTGGAACTAGAAGGACCCAGCAGCATCTGTAGCTTAGAAAAGGAGTGTTTTCCTAACAAGCTTTCCCACAGTGGTGATGTCAACTCTCAGTGCCTTTGTATGCCCATGGATCTCCTTCAATAACTTTGGCTCCCTCAGACTGCCATTCTCCTCCTGATGCTGCAGGCTCTAACAGGGCATCCTTGAATACCTCAGAACTTGATGACACACAGGATAAAACACCCTCATGCTATTTGCTGGTAATTTACTTCATTACACAAGCTGTTTGCCTGGCCAGCTGGGTGTTTTTCCCTCCAACACCTGCGGTGAAAATTCTGCTGCTGGTTGCAGGGCACTGAATTACACATTTCTTAAGGGTGATTCCTGCTTTTGCAACTGGTCCAAAGTCTTAGAAAGCGACCTGAGAGTTTCTAAGGTATGCAAAGACAAGCCATGCAGTGTGGAAACTCCCCTCCCATAAAACATGAACATTTCCCTTTTAAACTGACCTGCTAACAATAAGAGTGAAACATGAACCATCATTCCTAAGCAGAGATCTTAGGGGTATGTCTGTGAAAAAGTGGTTTTGAAAGTTGGTCATCTTCATAACTATAGTCCCAAGTTAAACAGGTGATGACTGAAGCAATGGAAGAGAATGGTCAGTAAACAGAAATACAGACAGCAGGATATAAAGGAGGAACAGACCTTAGAAATGTTCACTAAAAATTTAGTAGCACTAGGAATTATGTGCAGATGTAGGAATACGTAAGTCAGAGGTGGTGGAATAATTTGTTACGGATATTTTGACTTTTTTTACTGACTTTTATATGAATACAGCATCATGAGGAAATACTGGTCAGTTTTCACATCCCCATGGTGCCAGGGGGAAGACCAGAGCTTTGATTGTGAGCACTTGCCCAGCATTTCTGGAAGGCTCCTGCTCAAGATTTGAGACAAGTCAAAAACTTTTTCATATAGCTGCAAGGTATGTCACAGAGTCTGAGGACATCAGAGCATGGGTTACTCTGCCTGGACAAAAAAAGCAGTTGGGTAGATCATGGAACAAGTACTGAACTCTCAGTCTCCTCCTGTTTATTGATAAGGAACTCAATGACATCAAGCTGTATAGCAGTGCTTACATGCATGTCAATAAAAAGATATGCAGGAGGGCTGTTCTTCATTCCTCCACTGTTTGCTCTTGCAATTTTTTGCCCACTAGTTAAACACCTTATTCACAAATAATGCAAGGCTTTGGTTGTGGGGTTTTCTTGTTTGTCTTCTTTTTTCATGCACAGCTTCTTTTATTTTCCTTTTTTTCTCCCAGCCAGGTCTCTAAGCTTTTTCTTTTAACACTTCTGCCTCAACTCTTGGCCAACACCTGGATCACATATTTAACTTGCTTTTTATCTCAGCAGCTTGTAAGCTTTAAACAACTGACACACTCCATCAAAGGAAGAGAAAAACCAAAACAAGAACCCTATTAACCTCTGTTACCCATATAAACTAATTAACTCTAACCCCTCCCTAATTATCCCTGGAGAGGGGAACTGCTTTTATAGGCTTCCTGCATTTTTTTTTACCCCTCCTCTTCATGGCTGCTTGCCTTGTTCCTGAGGAGTGAGGCACTGATGTGCTCCCATCTGCGGCTGCCCTTGCAGCCCTGAGGGCTCTACAAACACTGGGTTGCTGTGAGATGCTGAACCCCGCGTCCCTGCTTGGCCATGGTCCCCTTCAGGTGCCTGGGGAAGGGGGAGAGGCTGCTTTACACTACAACCCTTGGTCACACCTGGTTGTTCAGTCGACAGTCAAGGGTGGTGACCCTTAGTTTTTGACCTTGGATTATATTTCAGGTTTTAAATGGGCTTCCTGTCTGCTGATTAAAGCTTGTTTGTTCAAAGCAAAAGGATTAAAAAGACTAATTATAATCCTGCTAATTTATGTGATTCTTCATGCTAAACCATGCCTGCATGCATAGACATCTGTGAGCACACGTGCCTGGGATGGTTTTTGTGTGCATTTGTTTTAAACCTGTGCCAGCAGTAAGGGAGACAAAGATTATTAACTGGCTGCTGTTAGTCCTCTCTGTGCCATATATATGTCAACACACACCATCGTTCTCCCTTTTTCATTAAGAACTAGCTAAAAGCAGTGAGTTATTTCAGTATGCCAAGCTCTTGCTTCTGAATTGTTATTCAGAGCAACCTGATGCGAAAGGTGAGGGCAATTGTGGCTATCCTATCCAGTTCCACGTGGCTTTTTGGTCCTCTCTCTTATCAAACAGAGTCACAGTTACACATTTCCAATGCACTGCCTATTGAAGACATACAGTGTGCATATGGGAGTGAATAACAAGGACTGATTATTTGCAGGCGAAGGTGAGGTCTCAGCAAGAGTCCAATAAAGCAGAAGGCAGCAAGTGGGGAAATGCCTGTTCCATGTTTACAGAAGAGATATTAATAGCAGGTCTGGGGTTGCAACCATCCCAATCAATATCACTCAAAACAAGTGGATCAGAGCAAGAGGGAGGTACAGGGCTCTCTCAGGTCTCTTGGCCACCCTCTCTCAGTTGTTTTGTGTTAAGGAAGGTGTCAGACCAGTCCTGGAAGTTGAGGTCCTCTCTGCAGCCGGATGGGGCAGGCAGCCTGATGCAGACCAAACTAAAACTTGAGTCATGAGTCCTAGTTACATACAGGGGCTTTGGACTCAGTCCTAACTTGATCCAAAAGTTGCTCGAGGGACTTCTCCACACAGTTCATGATCTGGGCCAGGAGAGTTGTTTTGGATTAGGATTTAGCAAAGCTCCAAGTGGGCCAGCAGCTGTATTGGGGTCTGTGGTCCCTCTCCAATTAATGCTTATGGAGCACACAATGCTGCAGGAGACAGGTGGGGAGAGCCCAAATGGCGATGGCCAAACCAGTGGATCCAGTCAGCCTCATCCTAACAGCATTAATCCTAAAAATACCTATTTCTCTAAAATATCCAGCTAGCACACCTTGAGGGGCAAACAAGTATTAGAGTGTTTTTTTTCTCTGACAAATGCTACACACAGGAACAGACTTCTGGGCAGGAACTACAGATCTCTACAGAGCACACAAAGTTTTACTTTTGGTTTTGTTGCCTTCTCATTACCAGCTGATCAGCAGTGCTGCAGAAACCTGCCTTGCCTTCCGCTCTATAGAGATGACTCAGGTTTATTTTATCCCAGGGTACATGGGACACTCTAGTATTACCACTTAAGTAACTATAAAAATAAGAAGTGGGTTTAATGTGCAGGCACTATAGAAGTGCCCTGCATTGCAGGGAGCATAGCTTTGATGTACCACTGTGGCTACAGCAAGTCTCTCCCCACTCCATCTGTGCTGGTGGATTTGAGCGCTTTTCTTTCGAGGATGAAGAACTGATCCAAACCCAGGTGGATCCACCCAGCCCACATGAGAGCATTCCTTTGAAAGAGAGCTGCAGACCCATGCTCCTCCTTGTTTTCATTCTTTCCTGTCGGCGTTTCCCCTTTCCTGCCCCTGGGCCCAGCGCTGTGGCGCTCAGCCCGCTGCTGGCTGGGGGTGCTGTGGGAGGGCACAGGGTGGCCCTGGGGTGCGATTACCACAAGTGGTGCCTGCCCACATGGGGCTCAGCACTTTGGGGGTGCTGGGCTCTGGCCAGAGCAGGCCCTCCCATCTCCACAGTGGTCTCTCTGGCAGTGCATGGCCTTTCCTAGCTTGTGGCCACAAAAGCAGCATCCCCATCTTCTGCTCCTCTCTCTGACTACATGTGAGAGTGCAGCAGCAGCAAAATTAAGGCAATAGATTAGACGTCCTAAAAATTTTCAGCACTCCCTCCCCATCCTCCTCTTTAGGAAGCTGCTTTCAATCACTTTATGCACTGAAAACAAACATGAAAGGAAAAACTCTCCTCTGCCTTCAGTTGTCAGAGCAAAAACCAGAATTCCCTGAGCTCTTTTCAGAAGTGCTAATATTCTCCCCTAGGCCTTCATTATATCGCGCACAGATCTGCAGTCCTCTGCACACAGGCAGGGAGGGAACAGCCTTAAAAAGTTGGGCTGCAATATTTATTTATTTATTTATTTAGCAAAAATTAAAACAAAAATTTGCCAGCACCACTGAACAGCAGATCAGAGTGGAATAAAAAAGGAGGTTATGGTTGCAGCACTAATCAAGCAGGTAATGTTGGGTCAGTGTGATGGGAATATGGCCAATGTGTGTCTGGGTCCTCTTCCTCCAGCCTGGCACCTGCACGTCTCAAAGCAATTAAATTATTTTTGTCTAGGTATCCAGTTCTCCTTCTCTTGCTTCCAGCACAAATCTCAAACTTCTTCTGCCTGCTGCAACTGAGGAAAATGGTGTGCTTCCTGTTCCTTGTGCAAGATGCCCAATGCATAAATTTCCTTGCTGTTCTCCCTGCAAACCATTTTGATTTTGTCAATGGCACTTCTGCTTCCAGCCCCAGGAATACTGTTTGTTTGAAATTTGAAACTGAAATTTGTTCAAAGGAAACAAAGAGTCTTAAAAATAAAAAAAAATCAATTGGGAGCCACTTGTGATTGAGTAAACCCTCCTTTGGTAGTGAGGTACCCAAACCACAGGGTAATTCAACCCAAACACTGAGGACCAGGCAATGGGATGAGCAGCCAGTGGAGGAAATTTCTTACTACTTCTCATGTCCTGTCACCCACTTATGAATGCCTGTATTATGTTCTAGCAGATTACAATCATGGGTATTGACTAACGGCGGGACTGCAATGGCAGCACCGTCACTCCTGGAATAACTCCAGCACAGAAATGACATTTATAACACAGCAGCCATCGACATCAGCCCCCTCAATTTCTAGAACACAGTCTACGGCATACAGAGATTTTTTGTCTCTCATTTCATTCACACTGTCTAAAGAAGAAAAAGAAAAAGGAAAAAAACATCTAAAATGTTACTGTATTCAGCCCTTTAAAAAGCCCCCACCATGGAGCACCATTATAGTGAGGTTTCTGAAGCATCCTAGGGAGACATTAACCCTGCCATACTATTGCAGGCACACAATGGGTTTGGAAATGAAGATTCATTTAGATTTCACTTGCTAGCCCAGAGCATCTTTTGGCTTTCTGCAAAATTACGTGTGTTAGATGAGTCTAAAATGTCAGTGTCAACACTACAGCACTGGAAGCAGAGATAGGAGTATGTGAACTGCTGGCCTCAGTTGAGCCCAGCTTCACAAGCAAGACTCACCATAAGACATACACCTACACTCAAAGCAAGGCACCCACATCAGGGCAACAGTGAGTTTTTACAAGCACAGAGCATCTTTCACCTGTCTCTAAGAGCCCTGTGGTTAAAAATTAGATCAACTGCCTTAATGTGCTATATAAATGCTAGAATATCAAACTAGAAGCCTATGTTTAGGATGAACCTTCCACTCTTAAAAGTTGAAAGTATTTTTAGTGTTGTGACTCTTGAATCAGTTGGTTGTGCCACTGCTGGAGAGCATTGGCTAATTCTAACTCTGCCCAAAGGTCTGAGCCACTTGTTCACTGTCTGGGGCCCAGGATTTGAGTGGTTTAGCATGTACTGCCATTGGTTCTTCTACTGCTCACGTATTAGAAAGGAGAGAATAAACAAACTACTTTCAAAACTGGTATTTTGCATACTGCTTGCTACTGAGCATCTAGTAAGAAAGCCAAGTTTGTTCATTTGTCTCACTGAAGTAATCCTGAGAAAATCAGTAGTCAAGATACAGCCATGCCATTCATATGGAAGCTGTAGTTCAGCTAGAAGTATAACACTGCATCCCTCAGGCTGTTTTCCAAGGCCAAAAAACCTTTAACCATTGTTACAGCACTGAATGCATGCCATGCAACACATGTAATACATGCCTGCACCCCCTCCCTTTTCTTTATGCTAGAGACAAAAATCTCTCTGAAGCTGAACAAATAACAAACTATATTGTTTTCTGATCTATATTATTCCCAGAATATTAACTCTCCATCCTGAGAATATGTGCAAGACATGGGGCATCAATAAAATAACCTGCTTTTTTTTTAAAGACTACTTTTTGGCATGACCACCTACCTAGAGAATTTGCCTCAACAGATCATAAAGTACTAATTATCATTTTCTCACTCTTCTTTTAGATCAATTCCGGCTGACAACTGCTCTCAGACAGTCTCTTCCAATCTGATTAAGCTTGATGTTGCAGCTGAGATACAATAGAGGTAAGATTCACAAGCAGAAATAATTTCCTTTCGTAGATGAAGGCTGAGTCCAGACTGAGGCGAAGGGGATTGTCTCCGAGGGCACCATGCTACTTGTGGAAGGGAAATGGCCCTGGTCCTTCTACTGACCCTGCAGAGCCCTGGCCAGGCAGTGGCTGCCACTTCAGGAAAGCAATGAGCAAACTCCTGTCCAAGGAAGGGCGTGAGAAGTATCTTCTCCCTCTGGTGGAGTTACTGCTTTCAGACCTCCAGTCTCCACAGGGGTAGTAGATCTGCAGATCTCCCCATCTCAACTCTTCACCCTGTTTTGGCCCTGTTTTTGCAAAAAGTCTTTACTTTTGAAGCAGCAAAAATAATTTTTGCCTGTTTTGCTGAGCAGTTTGAAACAGCAATGTTAATTAGTCCCACAGATCAGATTTAGAAAAAAATGGACAAGTTTTCAGGCACTCAAGTGCTACTTATTTGATTAAGCTATTTTTGTCAAGTAGAACACAGTCGAATTTAACAGAATACCCTTTAAAATGGGCAACAAATCCAATTAACTGACAGGATCTGGAAGAACAGGATGAGTAAGGGGAGATAAGGTAAAGTAATAAACTGTAAAACTGAAAAAAGCATCCTGCATAAAATGAGATGGATTTTGGGGGTTTCTCAGTGTGAAAGGACTGACAGCCAACAGGAATGGTTTCTCTACATGTTATGACCTGCTCAGTACAAAACCCTACTTGATATCTGTTTAACAGGTACCAGTGGAAAAGTATGACTGCCCAGTAGTTTCCCCACTATTCAGTATTCAAAATTAGAGGAGTTTATATCATCAAGGGTGGAAGAAGCTGAGGCTGGATCTCAGAGTCAGTCTAGTTTCACAGCTCAGGTGCCATCACATCCCTGCTGCGAGATGTGGGCAGCATTGCTGAGTACCTGCAAAAGGAAGTTGTATAAACAATGCTTCAAATACTGTTTTTGCAAGGTCAGCAGCACAGGGCAGGTTAGGGTGCAGCATGCACAGATACCCTTACCAAAAGGAAAAAGCAACTCACATTTTTACTGCACATAGTACACAGCTTGCCACCCAATGGAAAGGTCAAAAGTCAAGATGTGATTGATACTCTTCAAGAATGCCACAAAGGAAAAGAGGCCCTGCTCTTAACCATGGTACCACAGGCCCAGCAAGGAGGCTTTATTTTCCTGAGGTTGAGGGTAAGATAACTGTGATGTATCCAGCTGGCAAGGCTGTCAGAGGATTTCCCCAAGGCAGAGTCTGAGCCTACAGACTTCATTGGGCAAGATAAACAGATGTACCAAGCACACACCAAGATCTCCATTGAGTATACTAATCATGCCTTACACCATGTCTAGGAACAATCCCGCTAAGGTTTATTGCATGGATGCAATGACCTAGATACTTGCCAGCAATGCAGTAGAAGGCAAAGCATTATTCTGCTAAAGTTACCAGCAGGATGCCACAGCCCTATGAAATCACCGGGTGCCAGGTATGATAAATGAGCCTGCTCTTTACCTTTAAGTATAACCTTAGTAGGGCAAGAGAAGAGGCACAACAAAATGGGACATACTCAGGAGAAATACTAAAGAAATAATCTCAGCATATCTTCATGTCCTCCTTATGCCAAAATTCCCTTCACCCTTCAGCATTCTCCTTTTCCTCCCCACTGCCAGCCACCAGCAAGGATGAAATAATCAGGTTTATCAGATGAACATTATTGGCAAGAACATCTGTTTGCAAGTGTACCTTTTCAGCATGGCTAATTGACTGTTTCTAGGATTGAGTGCTTTTTAAAAGTAAGATGTAAATCTGACACTAAAACTGAAATGAAAATAATTCAGCTTTTATCATCTCTTAGCATGACAGAAGATACAAAAACAACAGGGTCAGAAACTGTCTTTATCCTGAAAAAATGATGTTTCCTGATCTGTCCTTTGCTTTTTACCTTCCACGTACCTGATAACTCTGCTTAGGGTCTGCTGAAGACAGAGGATTATTCATCCAAAAGTTGCAATCCCTTAATTAATGTTAATAGATACCCAAGTGGATCTCATCATAATTAGTGTGGCTCTCTTAAAGTTTAGGAGAAAACAGACTGCTCTAGATGTAGGCTGCAGTACCAACAGATTGACAGGGAAACTGCAAAACTACTTGAAAGCAGCACAGGGCTGAATCCTGCTCCATTTCTATTTATGTCACTCTAGTGATGCTACAATGAGACACAGTGGTGTAAGCCCCATAATTCAGTGATAAGACTGTTTTGGTTAAGATGCTGATTTAGTTAGATATGCTTATATTTTGCAGGAGATTCAGAATACCAGGAAAAAGGCCATTCAGCATCCCAAGAGAGCCAGCACATTCAGAATTCAGAAAGATTAAACACAGCAGTGATAGACAGCTCCAATGAGTATTTTTAAATGGCAGCTTGCCACACAAGTGGTGAAGTGTGGATTTTATTAACTAACTTCTAGTTAATTTACTGTCCAGTGGGATTCAACAATCAAGAGACTGCTCTTTTCATATGACTTAAAATACTGCAGTGGCAGAGCCATGGTAAGCATATTCCCAGCATGTCTTTTAATAGTGTGAAACAGCTTGAAAAAAAAAAAAGAAAAGAAAAAAATGAAGGAGACTCTCTAAGTTGTGTCAGCCTTTGGTGTTGTTCCTGAATCCTTAAATACTGTGCCTGAAATCCTCACTCCCATGGCAGCAAGAGGAAGGGTCTTCATGGGCTCCAAGAGCCCAGACTGCTTGAAAAAAAAACTGAAGTTTGCTACCCCATTCTTCCTGCTTTTCTTGTTTGCTCAGTCTGCCTGTGTCCTCCCCTTTCAGCTCACACATTACTGCAATCACTTCCAAATTAAAAATTAACACTAAATCAATACGAACCTCAGAACTAACAATCTGTGTCCAAGCCTCACAGTTCATTCCTCTATCTTGCTTCTATTCCTCTGAGGTCTTGCTCTTAATGGCCAAACCTTCCATTTTTCCTACCAGAAGAACACAAACATTGGTTCAGCATTTGGAGGACTTGAAATCATAGAATCACAGAATGGCCTGGGTTGGAAGGGACCTTAAAGACCATCTTGTTCCAACTCCCCTGTCATGGACAAGGACACTTTCCACTAGACCAGGTGACTCAGAATCCCATCCAGCCTGGTCTTAAACATTTCCAGGGATTGGGCATCCACAGCTTCCCTTGGTGACTTTTTCCAGTGTGTCATCACTCTCATAGTAAAAGAGTTTTTTCCTAGTATCTAATCTAAACCTGCTTTCTTTCAGTTTCTAGTTTCAGTTCTTTACTAATTCCTTATGGCAATCCACAAAGTGCAATTGAAGACTCTTACTTGATTACAGATTATACAATAGAACACACAGAAAGATCTAATCTAGAGAGAGAGAGAAAAAATTTCTAAGTGCTTTGTAAAGCATCAAAGAGAAGTTGAGGCAGTTTGACTTCTATTAACCACTTTAGAATAAGTCAATCTTTTCCATAGTATCTATCTGTCTATCTGTCTATCTGTCTGTCTATCTATCAGTATATATAGTATGCCCAACAGAAAAGGTACAGATACATAAATATATATATATATATGAGAAACAATTTACATGTTCTTAAAAAATTGAGTCAGCAACCCTACAATAGTAAGCAGAATCCAAACCTCAAACGTCAAAGTTTTTATTACCAAGGGTGAGGAGAAATATGTTTTTTAGAAATGAAAGTCACAAAGGGTGTGCCTGTCTCATTTTTCTTCCGCTCCAGTTATATACAATGCACAGCATGTGGCGGTTATCTGACAGTGAGATTCTTCAAGTTCTGTACACCACAGTGGTGAGTTCGAAGGATGCAAACAGCATGGCCTCAATTCATACTTGTTTTACTAATGTCTTGTGTCTATTTTTACAGCCTATTTGAGAATTCCTTGCTCTACAATGGTGACATAGTTTTAATTTACAGCAGCAGCAGCCAGATCGCTAGGAACACTGGTCCCAAGCAACCAGCATTTTGACCTCTGCACTTTCAGATGCTCACAACCTCCTATAAAGTAGAGAAAACAAAACAAAAACAAAACAAAACAAAACAAAACAAAACAAAACAAACCAACAAAAAAAACCCCAAAAGAATGATCATCCACATCAGGAAAATCTTAAGCAATGTCTGTGGCTACTCTCTCTGCTCTTGTCTCCTAACACATCTAAAAGAGGTGCTGTCATCTCTGGGTGCATCTACATTATTGTTTTAGCTTAAATTAAGCAAATGGTTTGGAAGCAAATCTACCTGTCATTTTCACTTTCCATATTTTGGGTCACATCACAGAGTGGGAGATTTTGTGCTTGATATTTTCTACCTTGAAACTAATTTGGAAGATGTGTCCCAAGAGTGCATTTGGTGTTCTCTGACCACAAATGGACATGCAGCTCCCCAGTACCAAACCAGAGTTAGTTCACAGTATAGTACCTGAGTGTATATGGTGATATCAATTCTCAGCACGAACTGGTCCTCTCCTTTTGCAGTGCTATTTGGTAATGTAGTCACAGGCTCTGAAACTAGTTTCTAACTTTCACTATAGCCTTCCTTTGGAAGGGTCTGCTGTGCTGCTGCTGGACAACAATGCCCTTGCTCCATCTGCAGGACCAGAGTGCAAAGCCACTGGCATATGAAAAGACTCAGTGGCCGCTTCCCTGCACCTTCCCTCACACTCCTTTCCTGGCAAATCTGCCTTTCAAATTATAGAATATGCTATAGAGTATGCTGAGTTGGAAGGGACGCATCAGGATCATTAAGTCCAACTCCTGGCCCTGCGTAGGACACCCCAAGAATCCCACCATGTGCCCAAGAGCATTGTCCACACACTGCTTGAACTCAGACAGGCTTGGTGCTGTGACAACTTCCTGGGAGGTTTTTCCTGTGCCAAATCACCATCTGGGTGAAAAACTTTTACCTGATACCCAACCTAAACCTCCCCTGACTCCGCTTCATGCCATAATATGATAGCCCTTAAATATGACTTAATGGAAAAACAGGCCCTGGAGTCTCCATCCTTGGAGATATTCAAAAGCCATCCGGATACGGTCTTGGCTCCAAGTGTCCCTGCTTGAGCAGGGAGGATTGGACAAGGTGGCTTTCAGAAGTGCCAACTCAACCATTCTGTGACAGCCATTCTTTCCAACTATACCATAAAATCTGAAATGTATAGCTCACACAGGATCAGAGGAACTTGTTATCACCAAGCTCACCATGGAAAAGGTTTGAGGGCTCCCAGGGCTGGCAGAGTAACTCATCATAACCATCACAAAGGGATGCTGCTCATCCTAGGAGAAACTCAAGGAGAAGCTGAAAACATCTGTCCTTGAATGGAACATCTCCCAAGCCAGAGAAATGCCATTTCCATAGAGACATGGTGCCCAGGGATCTCTCCAGCAGAAAATCAAGTATCACAGCCACTGGCAAGAGCAGTGACTTCCTGACTGGAGCTGGGTAGAAGCCACCACCAGCTCATACTTCAGCTCCTGTGCTGCCTGGGAGGAGGCCACAAGGGATGGTCACGCTGATCTTCCCTATCACCAATGCTGCCAAGGGTGTGGCAGGAAAGAGCCCTGGAAAAGTATAGGCACAGCAGGGTACTGAGGGGAAAATGCAGATTAATTATATCACAGAAAAAAAAAAAAAAAGAAGAAGAAGAAGAATGGTGAGCTATTTATTTAGGGTCAGCGTTTTTGAGGAAGGGAAAACAAAACAGTTTTGCTTATGGTTCAGAAGAGCACAATATAAAACAAATTTGAGGTTTGCAGCTAAATATCTTCTGAATTCACAACAGAATTTTTATAGAGGTCAAATAAATTTTTTAGAGACAAGAAGAAAACACAGGCTTAAACATTGCAGAAAAACCCATCATTTTGACTAGTTACATGAACAAGTGCTGGGGTGGCAATATCCTCCAGCCAACTCTTTTTGTCAGAATTGATCATAAAAAGCATTTCAGATGGCCCCTCTGCAGCTTTACAAAGCCTTCAACAGAAGCTGCCTTTTGTGAACTGCATAACCCATAGGGCAGCACAGCTGCCTTCCATATCAGTCACACACTGATACATGGACATCACAAGACAGAAAGCTCCAAATGCCTCAAAAGCAATATAGTGAAAATAAAGGTTTTTTAAATATATGGACAAGCAGTGGAAATTCTATCTAAGACATGTGTTATAAATAAAATAAATACAGAAATAAAGCACATCTTCCTGTGCACTTTCAGACGATGACTTTTACTGTCAACCATAAATTTTTGCTTGAGTTTATTGGATGTAGTCAGGAACTTTCAGATGGATTTCTAAGTGTGTCGTGATGTAGCCAAGGCCTTCAGAGTGTTTTATTTACTAATTAAATGGACGCTGGTAGGCTGAGTGCCAGTGTGTGCCATTACACAATTACATTAAAAGATCTGGATGATGTAGAACTTTCATCACCCATTTGGGGTTTTAACAGGCTATTTTGCTTTCTTTACTAGTATTGGCTTATTATAGTAGGTGCTGTCATTAGCGTTCAGTCAGCCAGAGCTGAATTTGCAGCCAGTTTGACTCAAGCATGTGCTGTTGTGTATTAATTAGGAAGTGCTGAGTGTACCGTGTGACCCGTTTTCCTCAGCTCTGCAATTAGCAGCTTCACAAAAGCATCTTCGGAGGACCCGAACACAAGTTAATCTTCTGGGGGGAAACAGTAAAAGAAACAATCAGCAAAACATTTCAAATGGGATTTGAGATAATGCTGCCTAAATCTGAAAGGTCTCACGTCTGTATGGTTGCTTTTAGGACAGTGGCAAAGTACCATGTCTTTGTTTCTGGAATAAAAATTCCAATGGAGTACATTGCCTTTCATGTTTGCATCTGTCTTTCTACATTTTGGAAGCTGCAAACTCTGACCCAGCATGTCTGCATGCCTTATTATAGCATGACATCACCCTCCTGCCTGTAATTTGGAAGAGAAATCTTGTCATTCCCAGTCAGATACCCACTGCTCACAACATTTGCTCCATCAATTGTTCAAAGACCTACCGAGAGCCAACTGTCTGAAGTTTCTCCAGAAGAAACTGTTTTCCCACTGTGTTTGTGCAGTATTCAAAATGCACTTGCCACTCTGGTTAGAGCTGGAGACAAGATGACTTCCAGGGATATGCTTACTTCCCATCTCACTAAAGGACAGACTCAGCGAGGTTCCCATTCATTTTCCTCCTGCAGTCAGTATCTCCTGTGGCTGATATGGACCCAGCTGATTGGAGACTGCAAGCTCAGGGTCTCCAGCTATGCTTAGTCTGGTTAGAATTGAATCTACAAACAGCTACATTTCTCCTAACAAGCTCTTCTATGAAAGATTTTGCAAGTAATTTTCTATCAATGATGAGGGAAGATGGTGAGGATCAGCTCAGGTAAGCATTACAATTTGGAGTCTGTCCAAACGAGATCAAACATTTTGAAGTTCTCCTCTTGTTGAAGTCTCTATCAGCTCTTGAAATTTCTGGCAGTTGCTTAATGCCTTCTGGCACTCTCTCCTTCAGCTGCAAGCACACAATATCCTTGGGGGTTTCATGGGAATTGCTTCTTTCTAGTACACTTCCAGCACTACTATCTTTTACCCAACAAGAAATCCAGTGTGATGAACTTCTCCCTCAGTTCCAGCTGACATCATTGAGCAATGATTGAACATAAAACCAATGCTTAAATCCAAAAGTTAAATAATCTAGCTCAAGATTTCTGTAACAGTTTGGTGCAAATTAGGTTGGTTCCCAAATTTACAATGGCTGGCTCAATTCCTGGATTTTACAAACACCTGTTAGCAGCCATTAGCCACATCTTTGGATTTTACTTCTAATACAATGGCGTAATTCCAAAAAAAATTCTCCAGCAGGTAAAACAGATGGGCAATCACCACCTACCAACCAGATCAGTGTGAAAAGTGTGATAACAGCTAGAATGAGGATTCGCTGTGTTCATCTGACACAATATTCTAGCTGACATATCAATTTAGTTAATCTGACACTCGGCAACATTTCCTGCACAAGAGCTGTTTACAGCTCAAATAGCAGAAAACACTGTCCAGATCCAAGTGTCAAGTGAATGTCATAGAATCACAGAACAGTTTGGGTTGGACTTTTAAAAGTCATGCAGTCCAATCTCCTTCCAGGAGAGGGGGTCACCCAGGCAATGTAGAGGTAACACAATATTCCTCAAATTTATGCAGAAAACTTGCATTTCTCACTGCTCTCCTGCTCTCTAAGGAGCAGCTTCAGGCAGTCCCCACAATCCCAGCCATGAAAGTAGCACGAGCATGAGCAGAGCTAGAACCAGCAAGCTGCTTCTCAACCCCAGCAGAATTAAACAGAGGACTTAAAAAGTCAACTGTTTTAGGGTTAGAGAGAGAATGGAGCAGCCTTGGTGAATAGCCACACAGTGAAATGCAAGTCCCCGATTCCTTGAGAAGATCTTGTTGATGTCTAATGATATACAGGAACACGTAAACTGGTGGTCCACCTGTGTAAAACTCTTCTTCAACCTCAAACTGCTTCACAGATGTTCAGTAAGACTCACTCCCCTCCTCTGACACTGGCTATATGCCATTTTGCAGATGCTCTATTGGCAACTGCCAGCTGGGGAGTAGTGAGTCAGAGGAAGAATCATAGAATCATGGAATCGTAGAATGTAAGGGGTTGGAATGGACCTTAAAGATCACCTTTAAGGTGATCCAACCTCCCACCCTCCCACCCTCCACCCTGGCATGGTCAGGACACCTCCCACAAAAGAATCCTGAATTTGAATTACTCCAGTCACTGTGTGATATTCCTTTCCCTAGAAAACCTTTAAACTTGAGCCATACAGAGGACAGAAGCATAAATTATCAGTCTTGTTATTACTTCCAGGCATAGCTCCCAAGAAAAGCAACAAGAAAAAATCCTGACATTCCTTTCCCCTTCCTACCCGCCCTGGAAATGACCATCAACATCCTACTGAACTTAATGAAAACAATACTCTGCATTATCAATTATGACTGTCAAATTTGTGTTGTCATTAGTTACAGGAGTTTTTGTGATGTTTAGAAGTGTGCCTAAGAAGAGGGACTTTTGCAGATCAGTCTGTTCAAGACCAAGACATTGATACTCTATGGACTCTTACATAGTCCAAGTGTAATATGTAATAAATTATCTAGATCAGAAGAAAAGCTATGGCTGAGGAACAGGTCCCCTACAAACATTGTATCATGTGTCTGGCCAGGAGACTGGGTTGGTCTTGGGGCTACTTGATAATCTGAGTCCCTTGCTGAGAGCAGCCTGAAGCTGATGCCACCAGGTCTTCAGCAAAGGTGCAGGATGAATGTTTGTTCTCTTCCATTTGCTTTGATTGTCTTTAGGAGTAACATTCATTGACCCCCAGGCAAATGTTCATAGATCTGTTCAATTAATATGTCTCCAAGGCTATTTGCTAGTAGCCTGCATTTCCATAAACTACAGCAAACAAACTCACAAAGACAGCAATAAGAAAGATCTTGGATGTTCAAGATGTCTCGTTGGACCTGAGCAATGACTATTGCCACACATGGGCTTCTTCAACATGTTTCATCCATACTTCCTCTTTTCTGGGTTCTCTCATTACCCCTTTATCCTTAATACATTTCCCTTTCCTTTTGAAGAAATGCTCTATTAGCTTAACTTTTAGAGATTTGGGACACTCACAGTGATTGCAGACCAGGAATTTTAGATATTGAGCCCTACACTGTAATGATGCTTTATGCTGAAGTCAGTCTACCAAACCTGTCCAGCCTATCACTACTACAGCAGTGTTCCCACTAATAAATTAAGTAATGATTCTCATAATCCACTGAAGAATTGTTCCACAGATACTCAAAAAGGCATCTAAATATAGCATTTTAAATTCATACACAGGTAGTTTATAATATATATCCTGAAAATGGTAGGATTTACCAACCAGTAAGCAGTCTAGATATCAACAAATCTGAATACTGCATTCCCTGGTTTGGGCAGTAAGGGTTTTAAGAGGAGGCCTTTTCTCCGGATGAAAAATCTCTCTAGCAGTTAGATTTAAATTTTTTGAAGCAATGTACCTGAATACAAAAATAAGCTTGAATTCCCCACTGGTATCTCAGCTCAAGCTACCAGAAATAAGATCATCAGTGTACTAAAGCAAGCACATGTGCTGGCTGAAGGGCACATTTCCAAGGACATTAGCAGCTGATATTCAAATGGAATGGTCTTTACTTCCATGGCAACCACAATTTTTCTCTTTTGAAGCAAGGAAGTTACCACCCTGAATGTTCTGCTTACAAAAAGATTATTCTAAACTCATCCATGGGCCACCAAGCCAACAGAAAGATTCTTCCATTGGGTAATTTGTTTTCTTGTGTCTAGGGTTTTTAAAATATGCATTTATTTGGTTATGAAAGGTGGCACTCACAGCTTTGTGGGCATAATTTCCAATCTGCAACCTATAAGAAACAGCAAATTAAAAGAAAGCTTCTTCATCACCCACCATTCTCTTATTTGAAACAAAAATTTTCCTGTGCATTGTGGTTAAATGAATCTGTTGATGGGGATGCCCCATTTTGCAGAATAACTTAACTCAGTGACAACAGCTGTGACAAAAATTAAATGTTCCAGGATGAGGGCATTTACATCAATGTTCTTCTATTTAAAATGACAAAAATTATTTTGTGTCATCACTCTTGTTCTTTCTCTCTCATCCAGCTGCTATTTTGGGCTTCCCAGCAGGCCTTCAACAGAGAAAGACAAAACCAGGGGGTAGTTCCTCAGCCACTGGATGCTGCTAAGAGCTCTGCTGAAGTCACTGAAGCTGTGACAGTTTACACCAGCTAAAGATCTGCCTGCAGGGCTCAAAATGCAGTCAGTTGTTGTCCCTCCTTTCCCTTTACCATGCAAACAAAATTTTATATAACTTGTATGGTAACTCATGCAATACTATTGGGAAGAGGAGAGAACAGACAGGGAGTTCCTGAGATTAAACGTTTGCTATCTGAAGCTTGGATAGAAAAAAAAAAACTGTGAGCAATCAGAATGCACCACATGGAAATGATGATGAAAAACCCCAGTGAATAAACATGCCAGGAAAGTCTGTCTCTAAAGAACATATTATTGTAGGGTTTTTTTTGTTGTTGTTGTTGTTTTAAAGAATTTGGTTGTTGCTTTTTCTTAATAAACATTTTCTTACTTTCTTGTATTCTGCTTTTTCTCTTACCTCCATAAATCTGTAGTCCCTTATGTTCAAAGGGGAGATGGCACATTAGCAGCCAGGACAAATACAACTGAAGGAGAGTGCAGGTGCACACATGGGATGGATGGGATAAGCACCTCATTTTTTATCTTGTGGATCACCTGGTTAGCATTGAAATGGAGCTGGTGTACTATGCCAAAGGTTCCTGTCACATCAGGGCAGGTTATAAAGTCTGCAACCAGTGTAGCAAATTGGACTCAGTTATCTGTGGGCAGAACAGCTGAGCTGCCTGTTCTGCTCCATCGTGTGGTCCGTGGGAATTACAGGGCAGAGGCAGCACTGTGCAAACACAGCTGCCCCTCTGCAGGGTAATGCCAACCCAAAACAGCTACTGCCTTGTCAGCAGTGGGACTCAAGAGTAATTCCCATAACCCTGGAAATGTTCTCGCTGCCTGCTGGGGTGAAATAATGGCAAGGTCTACCTGACTCATGGAGGAAGGGGAAGGGGAAGGGGAAGGNAAAGGAAAGGAAAGGAAAGGAAAGGAAAGGAAAGGAAAGGAAAGGAAAGGAAAGGAAAGGAAAGGAAAGGAAAGGAAAGGAAAGGAAAGGAAAGGAAAGGAAAGGAAAGGAAAGGAAAGGAAAGGAAAGGAAAGGAAAGGAAAGGAAAGGAAAGGAAAGGAAAGGAAAGGAAAGGAAAGGAAAGGAAAGGAAAGGAAAGGAAAGGAAAGGAAAGGAAAGGAAAGGAAAGGAAAGGAAAGGAAAGGAAAGGAAAGGAAAGGAAAGGAAAGGAAAGGAAAGGAAAGGAAAGGAAACCCAGGTGTACATGGGTGACACTCTGCAATCTAATGTCATTCCTACTCTGGGTCATCAAAAACCAGGACCTTTGGGTGTACCATCAAAGGAATCCTCCTCATGGTAGGCATGAGGAGTCTTTGCCCCTATACAGAGCTTAGGTACCAAAACTGAGTGAGCAGAAGTGACAGGATTTACTTCACTTGTCTAAAAGTTTGGCCTAGATTCTTTCTGTAGTCAAAAGAAACATGCATCTTCCCAGCAGAGTTCATCTCATCTATTTTAGGATGGGCTGGCTCACTCTTCAGAGGTACTGATCTTTCTCCACTGTCTCTAGAGGACATCCTACATACTTTTAGACAGCTACGAAAAATGAAATTATTTCCACCCAGGTGTCAAAACTGGCTCCTTTTGTTCTTGAAATTTGACTAATACGATTAATCAGTGGAATGAACTGACTCATGATAATATTGAAAAAAGGGATTAATGGGAGTGAAGACAAGATAAAGGAATCCAAGTTCTCTCTGATGTAAAGGAATGAAATTTATGGTTACTATCTGTACTGTCATTAGCAGAACATTATATTTCTATAAAGAAAGCTTTGTATTCCAGTTCACGAGGTACAGAAAATGTGTCGATTGTGCCCAAAATGCCAGCCTAGTAATTTCCAGTCTGGTAGTTTTGACAGTCTTAATGAATGGGCTCAGCAAAAAACAAGGACTGGAATGCAGAGATAGCTCTATTAGGTGGACTGACAGACTCTTTGAGAAAGGCTGCGTAGGACCTGCCCTAAATATTCTCAGCCATTCTCTACTAGCACTTCTCACTTTCTTAAGCATGAAATTGACTTACATATTCTAAAGAAGAAAAAAGGGGGGGCTTGGAGGGCAAAGAAGAAATTGCCATTTTTAGTGTACAAGCATATTTACATAATCAGGGCAAAAACCTGCATTTTAAAAAATGCCCTAAATACATATTTACATGAGAGAATGCAATGATTCCAAAGAGGCTGATAAAATGCATTTTAAGTACAGCTAACTACATATTTACACAACCAAGACAATAATCCCCATTAAGGATTTATTTTTTTTCACATTGCCACATTAGAAAACCGAACAGTTATTAATCCATACAACTGCACATTAACTCCTAGATACTCCATGTCCTCGGGGCATTGCAGTACTAGCAAGCCTAGAAAATTCCTCATGAGGAAAGGAGAGGTTCCCTCTCTCTCTGGGTTTTGCTCAATTATCAGTCATCTTCCAAGAGATCTCCCAGAACTGCAGTGTCTCTGCTGCAAGCGGAATCCTGCTCAAGTCACTGCTGAGCTGCACCAAGGATGGGAGCAAACACTTTTTAAAAGTCATGATTCAGAACAAGATTTCTGAATGAATTGTGCCTACAGAGGCACATGTCTGCCCAGCACGGTCATTCCTAAGTGCAAAGGCACCCAAGGCATGGAATCCCTTTTTTCCTTAGGGCAGGAAAACCCAGTCTCCTCAGAGGCTACAGCAGATGGAGAGCAATGCAGGAATGTAGTACTTTGGGTGTGACAAGTCAAGGGGATCCATGGAGATGGAGGGATCAAGAAAGAATCTCTGCTGTCACCACCAAAGACCTTTCCTAAACAATTTTATCTAGTGAAAAGACTAATAACATGAAAATGAAGCTTGTGTTCCCTTCTCCATTCCCTGTGAATTTTTCTCATCAGAAAATCCCATCTCATTAATAAGTTGAACAGTATTTTTATATTTTCCCCCCTTCCATTCTCCCAGCCTCAATTTCAGTGACAATTAGTGTCAGGAAATAAGAGAAACTAGATTTTCTTTTCTGGTAATTCGCCATCTATGATCAATACAACAACTTCAGTGTATCTGTGGGCACAACATTTTTATTTAAAAATAGACTAAAAATAATGAATTATGAAACATTTTAAAAATTAATGCATGCTCCACTTTAAGCAGCTGTCAAATTCATCTGCTCCTCCTCCCCACAGGAAAACATCTTTTTCCCCAAATACCAAAACCCTAAAGACAGTCAAATGCAGAGCTTTTACTGGTGCAGAAAGACAAACATCCATCTTCAAAAATACTGTCTGTGTTTCACATCTTTTCTGCATCATCTCACTTGCCCACAACTCTCAGCCCTGTCCCATTGGCAAAAGACCTGAACTCCCTTCAACAACAAGGCCAGCAGTGCACCTGCCATGTGCTCCACCCTCCACCATACCTGCTCTCAAAATGGAAAGCTGGATAATGCAGTGAAGTGTTTTGGTAGGGCTTTGTTTTGGGGGATTATCCAAAATTTTCAGATTTTCAGCCTCTGCACCAAGACAGACCTCCCAGAGAAGCCCTTACATCAGATTGCACGTGGGCAGATGTGGGATGGGCAGGTGGAGGCTTCACTGGTATGTGGCAACTAATTGTGACACTCTTCTTGGGAACAGTCAACGACCTTGTCACGTCCATGACGTTTTTACAGCACCTTTGCTTGCTGGTTGAACTTCCTTAAGCATTTATTTTGCTTTAGCTGACATTTGCTGCTGTTGGTCTCAGACTCTGTGCTCTCATCCCACAGGTGAACTTCTAGAAAAAAAAAAATCCTTCTCTGACATGTGTCCATCTTGTTCTTATTCCCTTTATACTTCTTCCTACATTCTGCTAATATACCAGGTCATGCTCAACAAGCCCCATCTCCACCAGTATAAGCCTTAATCACCTGGGATTTCAGCAGCCAGAAAAGCCCAGACATGGGAGATGTGATCATTTCAAGGGTATTGCCTCTTCAGCAGCTGCAGCCACTGAGGGTACAGGAGGACACTGGAGACACAACACAAACTCACATTCCCTACCTGAAGGCAGTACCACACTATAGTAAAAAGCATCACAGGCCACTCAACCATGGAAAAAGAGAACACTGCTGAAGGATTTTAAAGGATTTTACCTACTTCTCAAAAACAAGGAGTTTGACTTTCAGTATAATCTATGCTGCCTGGTAGGCAAACATTTTCATAAACAGTTGTGGAAATTTCTTAATCAAATTAAGCATTCACACACAAAAACACATGCATGCACACATACCACCTGAAGAAAGCTCCAAGATGTGGCAATCCCTGGCCTTTGTTTGCAGACATGAAAGCTGTTGCACAGCCCTCTTCCATATATTTCTGCCACAGACTGGCTGGCCTGACTGCAACCAATGCACAGATATCAGAACTGAGACAACACAGAAAATAACAAGCCTCAGAAGGGTCATCGAGGGAAGAGATTGATCAAGGAGAAAGTTAGACAGCCAACACAAGTGGGCTGAGAAAGCTGTTGTGCTTTCAATAGCATAAGCTCCTTGGGCCATAAAGCTGACAGTGGGGCTGCACACTTGCATTCCAACCCGACACTTTTATTGGAGAAGTTGAAAGCTAATGTTGGCCTATTAACAATTGCTGTCTGCTGTAAATCACTGCAGGACCTCCCTTGAAGCATACTGCCTCCCATTTATCTCACTGGCATCAAGGAACTCTTTGCCCTCTTCAACTCATTCTTTGGCTATTAAATCAAAACATTGCCTTTTGGGGAGAGGACTGGTTTGCAAAAGCCAGACCATTCCAACATGAGGTGCAAAACATCATTGGAGGATATACATGATTTGATCCCAACTTGCTGTAAGTTTGTTGCAAAGATTTGACTTAATTTTATTTCCCTTTCTGGAAAAAATCAGCACTCCTAAGCTATGTCAGTGTTCTGGGAGAGCAACTCCTGCAGAAACCATCATCTCTTCAGGATATGATATATGTACAGATTTGCTATTCTTTGAAATTAATGGAGATTAAGAGTTACCTATGAGTTTCTTGGATGCAATTTTTCCAGCAGAGTTAATATAGGACTGGAATGACAGAATTTAATGCTATAATTATATTTTTCATAAATCTGGCTTATGCTGAAAAATTGCAAGACTGCGCATTTTTTTTAACTAAAAACTATCCTTTATAATTCCTTTACTATTCAGGGGAAGACGAACTGATAAATCATTTTCATGGGAAATGGGAAGTGTAGAGCTGAGATATTTCTATGAACTTTCTCATCATCTGGACTCTGAGGACTTGTTAAAATACATTCCCTAATAAACTCAGTCCTTCTGTGGTCAGTGTTCTTTTCTACTGACAAGGAGCAAATGTGTCTCACCTAGTCACACAGTAGGAAAAAGCAATAAGCAAAAACAGCAGCAATGAAGTTTATGTGGGACAATAGTGTTCCAAGTTCATACCACAGAGGAGGCCCCATGGTGAGAGCTCACACCACTGCCCACTCCACAGACAGGGGTGGCCCAGGTTTGTGCGTGAAAGGAGGTGAGGTCCCTGCAGTGCCGAGTGGGTGGGAATCCTGTTCTGCAAACACTGTGAGGATGTGAGCTATCACACCCACAACCATGTTGGAGAGGACAAAGCCCTATAGCTCACATGAGGATGAGAAGAAGACAAGAGCTGTGGTGTACATGTATGGTCTGAGGGCTGGAGTCAGGCGTGCACTGTCTGTGCCAAGGTCCTGGGGCAGGACAGAGAGAGATGGAGCAGCTGCCCAAGAGCAGCATGTGCTGGTGCCAGGGAGGGAGTTGGGTACCCACAGATGCCGTCTTGATTTACTCACAGACTTCAAATATAAACCAGATATTTCTATATTCTGTTATTAATGTCAACCACAAAACTATAAAGGTTCTGAGCAGCCAGTAAAGATAGCAGTGTGAAATCCAGGAGGGCCAAGCCACTAAAGAAATGTCAAGCTGTAGAAAAAGTTAATAAATTTTGGAGGAATGTTTCAGGTTTACTCTGTTTCCAAGGGACTCAGAGATCCCTCCGTGTGTAGCTTATGGGTCTGGCCAAAGGGGGCTTG
Source organism: Climacteris rufus (assembly GCA_013398175.1). Taxonomy (NCBI): domain Eukaryota; kingdom Metazoa; phylum Chordata; class Aves; order Passeriformes; family Climacteridae; genus Climacteris; species Climacteris rufus. The sequence continues at coordinate 783,665 of VZRZ01001721.1, read as the reverse complement.
GACAGACTTCAAGGGAAACCTGCAGCTATCTCCGTCTCCGCTGCCAGAAATTTAATGGTGCCGAGCAGCAAAGCACTGCTCTCGATTGACAGAAGGATGGAAAAACAGATCAGACGCATGCCTGCCTCCCGGAAAAGGCCCTGCAGTCCAGGAGAGCCTCCCATCATTTCAATAAAGCAGTCCTCCTTTTGAAAAACAGTTTCAAATCTCTTTTATCCAAACTGGACAGGTAATGACCTGGACTCCCTGACCCTGTCATGCTATGGTGCTACAGAACTTCCTATAAGATCCAAACCTTCTCACAGAACGAATTTAAATGCAAACAAGGAAGAATATTGTTTCTACACCTTGAAATGATTTAGGAAACAGAGAACTTAAAAGGAGCAAGTTGATATAGTTGTGTTCTGCTGTGTCAGCAACACTGGCCTTGTGATGTATGCTTTCATTTCAATGGACCAAGTAAGTCTGAAATCTAATTTGATGGTTGCCTGTGCCATCGTTGATCATGTGAGGCCCTGCTTGCCTCATACTTTTCCCAAGGTGGCAGTTTCCAACTTCTCTTTCCTCAGGAAAGCATCACATTGTACTGACAGGGAAGTACTTGTGGAAAGGGAAGAAGAAATGAAGAGACCTGGTCACAGCTGGCCAGAGCCAGGGCAGACCTGTATTTCCCTGCTCACATCCCAGACCCTGGTTAATCTTTTTATGGACACTCTGTGATGCTGTGCACACTAGGCCTTCTTTTTTAAGACCAACATTTGCGTGTGCCAATGGATCTGTTTCTGAGAAATAAATTAAAAAAGTTTAGGAGCACATGGACACAGCACGGATCTTCAGAAACAACATTAACAAGAAAAGGAAAAAAAATCAAACACTTAATCTCAGCAGATGAAAACCAAAATGTAAGAAGGAGCCTGTGCTTTTGATATACTAAAAATGGGAAAAGGCAATGATTAAAAAAGAGAAAGTTATAAATAATTTTCCTTTTATTCATGCAATACAGCTGGATAAAAAGTACTTTTAAAAAGGTCTTTTAAATTCCTTACAATGTGCACAGCTAAAAGCTTTATTTTTATCTTTCTGGTTTTAGATAAAAGTTGTTTTGCTGATCAGAACAATTATGCTTACAATGGGGAATAAAAGGAATTGGTTACCTACAGATACACAAATCAGCAATGCTTAAGGTACAGTCACATTCTGCTACTTAAATTGGTTTCATCTGTGCATTTTATTTCTCTGTAAAATGTATATCCTTTCTTTTTCTTTTATTAGAAGCTTTCCATTGTCCTATGCAGTTAATACTCACATTTACAAGCAGGAAAGTTTTCAGCTTGGGGGAAAAAAAAGAAAAAAATAGGGACTACAAAAAATACAATTTACAGCTAAAAAAACCTCAGAAAAACTAATAAAAACCCATTGGTTAAACACTGACTTTACTGTTGCTACCAATGGGAAATGCTGTTGCATGCAATGATTTGTGCTGTGTTCATCTTGTGCTCTGTGCTACGCTGAAAACCCACTGATATCAGTTGTTACCAGAACAGGGAAGCAGATCACATGCACTACTCACTGTCACAGTTCTTATATCCCTAGAAAATTTTATTCCACTGGTATGATAATGGAAAGTTCTTGCACACTGTCTATCCAGAAGGACTGCATTTTAATTACCCCTTAGAAGTCTGACTGGAAGTTGGCTGTCTCAGTAGTTTTGCTTTCTTTCTTAACATTGCCTTATTGCTTAAGGCTGTACAGATCCCTCTGTGATAACTGAAAGCAACTAAAGAATGGAAACATCTCTTGGAAAAGTGAAAACAAATCAAGATTTGGGTTCAGGATGGCTTAACAGAGTGAATTCTTATTCATAGTCTTCCCATTCTTGCTGAGGTTTTGCCTCATTGAATTCCTGACATTTTCTGTTGCTCTTTGATTAGTAAAACTCACTCTAGGTTTCTAGGGCACTGTTGAAGCACAGGTTCTTTCAGTATCCCTGCTCAGCGGTGTTACAACATGCGGAGAAGAAATGATGGATGAGTACAGTAGAAGAAAGAGGGGGCAGTACAGAGACACCAAGTCATCCCTGGCGTCTAAAGAGAAGTAATCTCTCACAATGAGATTGTCAAAGAACTGATCACACAGGTTTATCCTGATTTCTGTGTCAAACTAGAGTCTCGATTGCTGCTCAAGTAGCAAGAATGTAGCAGAAAAATGAGAAGGTAGTGAGGTAGGACCACCTGCACTGGAGTCACCTTTGACTTGGCTTTCACATAGTGTGAGCTGCAGAAGCACTTTCTCTTTTTACATCACATTGGTTCCTGAAAAGAAAATATGACTATCCAGTAGGTCTAAATAATTCATAGACTTGAGCAATTCTGGCCTGGTAGGATTCTGAGGAGAAAAGCAAGCAGTGTGCAGCAACCAGGATCACAGTTAGACATGGTAATCATAGGGGCATGTCAAAAGTCTAAGCTCCTTCACTTGGTGAGACTATAACCTTCATTCTGCAAAAAATATATTCCTATCCACCACTTTTACAAAGGCAATACTCACAAATGAGCCAAAGAACAGGTGTCTGCCTCCATCTGTAGGAAACCTGCAAGAAATTGTTTCACCAGGTGTAAGCAGTCCTTGTTCATCTTAACCTCAACCACACCTAATATGTGGGGTCAGAAAAGGAGCTGGGGCATAAGGGTGCCATGTGAGGTACAGGGAGAGTTTCCAATGCCTTAATTAATCTGCGACTTGTGACAGCAATTTGAGTGTGGCTTCTCCAGCTCAGCTTACAACGTTCAGGCATGAATACAAGGGGGCAGTGTGTACTACCATAATCAATGCTGTAACACCAAAAACCAGAAGACTTTCGTTTCTGTGCTACCCATTTGGTAATTTGTATTAACACTATGTTCACTTCAAAATTGATTTGAAAATGAACAGTCCAGGTAATGCTTTGGTATGTTACAGCTTACTAGAGAAGACAGAGAAGACAAAGTTGCGCTGTGCACAAATGGAGGTCCCATGGGATCCCAAAACAGGATCTGACAGTGTCTTTTAAAGTAAATTGTTAAATCAGGACTATACAAGTCACTACAGAGCTGTCAAATGATACTGTTCTCAGTTTTCAACATTCTCTCTATCTTCTGAACACAAGTACATACACAAATACTCCCACAGATTCAACAGAGCTCCTGAATACACCTCTGCCAATTCCTTGCCTGCATATGTATGACTTCCACTAAAACTGGCATGAGTTCAGTGAGAAAAAGAATGTATTTCTCTCTGTGCCATAATACCATAATACACGAGGCAGTGCTTTCTACTGTTGCCATTTTTTTTGGTAAAAAAAAAAAAAATCAGTTCATGCAAAACAATTAGAAATACTGAAAAATGAGAGGGGAGAGTCAGGAACAAACAAACTTGTCTATGACCTTTTGGAAAAGTATCATGTAGAATAAAGAGCACTACCACTCTCCATTTTGAACTCAAATTAATCCACCAGTCATCTAAAATAACAGGCTATAATTAGTTACTAATCCATTACATTAAATTATCATAAGCTTACACTAGAAAATTATTTAAACACAGCCATAAAATACAGAAGGGTGGGGAAAGGCTGAGGTACAGGCAAGCCAGGCTTCTTGGACGAAATCCCCCCCTTACTTAGCAGCCTCTCACCAACTTCAAGGCCCTGATTTCTCTCCTGGACTCTCTACCAGTTTTTCCTCTTAACTCACTGTTCAAGATCAGGAAAATTTCCACACCTCCATTTCTGCCAAAAAGGGAAACAAAACACCAAATTCAGGCTACTGTTGGATGTGCTATGTCCTTGGTTCAGCACAAGGCACTGTGGTTATTTTTTAAAGCAAGAGTCATCAAATGTATATTTTTAGCCTCTTAGAAGGATGTACAATGCCTTTCAATAAATTTGGTTGGAGGAAGGCTTGTCTTGCTGGTGAGATGCTGCATGAGAATACTTGTGACCTGAGGTGAGTCCCTTTGCCCCCGTTCTATGGGGATCACTATTAACCACTAAGGCAAATACACTTTTCTCCCATCTTGAGAGATAATGTCATTTCATACTCTGGGAAAAGAATTAAGTGATTATGGCATGCATCACCAAAGGACACTGTCACATGAAACCCTGCCATGATGTAAAAACATAAAATGATTTTTAAACCTTTGTCATCTTCCCCTTATAGGACAAATTCCATATGGACAAAACAGTGCTCTATACTGTGGGAAGTAAAATGACAAAAAAGATGGAGATGAGGAAAATGACATCTGTACCCTGAACCATCTCTTGCCAAAACTTGGTCTTGTTCCCTCATTCATGGGGATGGACTCCATCAATGTGGGGGCAGCAGAGAGTGGGATAAAACAGAGGCAAGGACCCATACAAGGCACAGCAGCAGCAGGAACTCAGACAATACACAGGAAAAACAAACCCAGCACACTCTGGACAATCACTGTTTTTTGTTCTTACAACAGTTTCCTGAGGAGGTGAGATAATCTAGTATTTCTCATCTTTGAAGAAGATTTCAGGACGATGGACAGTTAAGTGAAACTGTTGAAAATGGCATGGAGCCCAAGCTAAGAGCATGAGGAGGCGTCACTTGGAGAGGTCTGCTCTGGATTTGTGCAGCGCAGCTGTCATGGCACAAGATAAGGAAAACCAAGAACACATTTTCTCTGACCACAGAGACCTTGCAGGTTTCCTTTCCCAATATCACTCCAGAAACAATGCTTCATCCTCATTCAGGTTTGAATCTTAATTTTTCCCCCAATAATTTTCAGCTCCCTAGAGAATCTTGTCTTTTCAAATCCCTCTCTTTTCACGAGGATTATATCTCCCTTGTTGTGGTTTTGAAGGCAGTCAAATTCAGACACACAGCATGATGTTTTGAAAGGCTACTTTCCTGTTTGACTGATCATTCCTGATCCACTGCCCTCCCAGTGCTGCCCAATGCAATAGTGGTAACATCTGTCAACAGTGCGTAAACACATCATGAAACAAAACACAGATCTATGTGTAGATCTGCTACATAGATCTATTACAACACAAAATAACTACCAGTATAATGTGCTGCCAAACATAAATTCAATACGGACATTAATACACACCCTTCCTTTCTTCAGTGTGACCATGCTGAATAGACTGGAGCTGAGCAAAAACATAGAAACTTTTTTCCTTTTCCTACATACAGTTTCTACAAATGTTGCCCAAGCAGCGCATTGGGGAACCTGAGGAGTTGTGGCCAAAGTGATGGGGGTGACTGGGGCAGGGTGTGTTCAGAGCCTCATTGTTACTCACCAAATCCCATCAAAATACACTGGCCTGCTGCAGAGGGGACCCTCAGTCTCTAAAAGAAATTACAGCCACTGACATCTGCTGCCACCCTGCACATTTGAAGAAGCATTCAGCAACTGTCTGATACCCCAGTTTTGTGAACTGGGGTTTTATGTTCATCTGACCTAATGCTGGACATCTTCCTCCTGGGCTGGGTTGAGAAACACAGTCACATGGGTCCCTCCCCTGCCTTCAGAAAGCAGCTGATGTCTTAAGCTAAGGGTGGCTGCACTGCTCATTTGGGACCTTGTGTCAGCAATTGAGGTCTTGGTGACAAGTCTGTTTGTCTAACAATACCTTTTGAAGCTCAGAGGACTGGGAAGTCCTGGAAGGGGAAATTGCAACTCTGCACTCACCTAACATGAATGCCCAGAGTGCAAAAATTCTGCAGTAAATCTCTGAGTTTTTTGTTCTGTGATTTGATCTTCTGGGCTATGGTCTGTATTTCTTAGATCAAATCCCATCAAAATGCATCCTCCATCCCTCTGTTGGCAGATCACTTCTTCACATCACATATGTGCTGCTTTAGCAGATGAGTAAATTAATCTTCCCCACAAAGCAGTAATGTGCTATACAATGAACATTTCTGACTTTTCTAAGCAGTTAAAAGTCAACCTGTTTAATAGGTTAAATGGTCATTAAGTATTTAAAAAATATCAATTATGCTCTCCTTCCCAATATCGCTCCCTCTTTTTTAATCTAATGTTTTAACAGTTTCAGGATCAGGGAAGTGGTTATTTTTGGTGTAATATTTAGAAAGACAATCTTGCAATAGTACTCTGTACCAAGTAAGTGCTCAAATGAACAGAGATTATAAATCATTAATATAACAGCAATGAGATAACCCTGACAAGTGCATCTGGTGTTTGTTAACTGAAAATTATTTATTTTAAAGTTTTAATTGGGCCATGTTAATTGGTGCTTTTGTTCAGTAGAGATTTTTTGTATCACAAACTTAAGCCAGGTTTTGTTCAGTAAAACTGTAAACATGCAATTAATCACAGAAAAACATGGACCCCTCCTTATGCTTGGAACACACAGACCCTGAAAGTAATTTTCAGAGGATTTTACTCCCTAAAATCAAGTGGACTCATATGGCTGCGGTCTTGTATAATGTTCTGAACACTAATGTCTCTGTAATTACCATGAGCCTGCACAGCACTGGCAAACCTGTGAAGAGCCCTTCTTGCTAGAAATACCCTGTGTACTTCAGCAGGAGTGGCTCCATGAGAAATGGCTGACAAGAACACGAGGGTGACAACCCTAGGCTTCCCTCAGAGCAGAATAACACCTTTCCTGTGTAAAGGAAGGCAACAGCTCTGCTTCTGTGCCAAGGGCCACTCAGAAATGGCTCTGCCAGTGTTTTTGAGGAGTCTCTTACAGCATTGTGACCAAAGGCAATAAGGTGTTAACATGGAGAGGGCAAGACAAAACACACTACTACTTCCCCTAGATTATTCATAGTGAAATTGGAAACCACCTTTGAAAAAATACTGCCAGAAAGGCTCCACAAGCCCCTTCTGCTTGGAAGCTTGGTTTGTTAATGCACAGGGACAGTGGGAAGAGACTGGGTAAGTGCCAGTCCCATCCATCTTGGAAATGTTGAAATGGGAGAGCTTCCCATCTACTATTATACATTTTTAGGGCATGAATTTCGCATTTTAGTTTATCCTTCCTTCCTTCCTTCCTTCCTTCCTTCCTTCCTTCCTTCCTTCCTTCCTTCCTTCCTTCCTTCCTTCCTTCCNTCCCTCCCTCCTTTTCCTCCTTCCTTCCTTCCTTCCCTCCTTCTTACCCTTCCTCCTTCCCTCCTTACCTCCTTCTTACCCTCCCCTCGTTCCCTCCTTCCTTCCCTCCCTCCCTCCCTCCCTCCCAGCATTCCCACCTTCCTGCCTTCCTGCTTTCCTCTTTTCTCTTCCCACTCCTCCCTTTGTCTTTCCAAAATTAGGTAAAATTATTGTGTAAAAGATGTATACATGGCCCATCACTGTAGAATCACTCACTGATCCTTACCTATGGAGGCTTTCCAGAGCTCTGTACAAGTTTCTTTCACATTGAGAGCACACAGTGTTGTGAAAGAAGATGAGGAAACCACAAAATCAATCTTATTTATGGGAATAACTTCGACTTTTGGTTTAGACTAAGAAGAGGTTTTAATCTACAGCTATGATGGAGAACTACATAAAATATTCATATGCAGTACTGAGGTAGGGACACACACTCAGCACAGACCAGAGCATTGTCATTTTCTGGTTGACTGAAATTATGACTGTACACAAGCACCTACACCTTGTGTAGGCATGATGATGCTTCTACATGAGAGTCTACGCAGCTATATGGAGAATAGCTATATAATGTCTGTTCTCATTATGTGGTAGCTGTAAAGTTCATTTGCACTGAATTAATTAAGTTGTTCCTGTTACAGATTCATGCCAGCAGGAGTTATGATTGATTAAAAGTAGTTCCAGACATGATCTCCTTGAACATGTGTCAGAGGTCTGCAGCTGAGTGCCCATGTAAATTAGAATAATACAATTTGCCTTTCATTAGCCATCAGGTCTTCGTTTGAAATGCCCCCGAGGAAACTATGACCTACTCTGTGATCTGTAGAAAACACACTTTACTCCCATAGGCCCAGTTCAGTGCAAGTGTTCAGCACAAGCCTGGTTTTAAGTTAGTGGACTTGTCTCAGCAGAGCTACCCATGAACTTAAAACCATGCTCCTGCACATGCTTGCTGAACCCAGAGCTAATACTGGATCAGCACGAGAAAACAAATTCGTGCTCCATGGTCACTTTTGGACAGTCCAAGGCTTTTTCAAAATTTTAAAATGGGCAAAAAGACAAATGAGAAATATTTCAGGGGACTAAAATCCAGAATAACTTCATTCATGGTAGGACCTTGGAGAGTCACAGCTCTGGCAGTACCACAGCAGAAACCACACAGGGACCATGGACACAGGACTTCCAGACCATGAATTGGGTGGGGGACTCAAATGAAGAAGGAAGCTTCAGAGCCCTGGGAGACCTGGGAGAAGGGCTAGGTGTGACATCAAGGCTCCTTCCTTAGTGACAATGAAGATGCCTGGGGAGCCAGCTGGCGTGGGAGTCTGCAGATGATAAGGTTCATTTCCTTAGGGTAGAGTATTCAGTGGGGATTTCTTGAGCTGAGGACCCCAAAAGCCCCTGCAGTCCTCACTTTGATACTGTCTTTCAGGAAGTTCTCGAAGTCTCTGGGGAGGTAAGCTGGCAGCAAGCCTGTGAGGTTTCTGTGGGGTTTTGAAACCTGCCTGACTGGCAAGGTCACGTTGGAGCTTGGGGTCATTGACAGAAAATCAGCTGAAAGGAGCATGTTTCCATATGATGTTTTACAACTAAAAAGATCAGCATATTCTAAGATAAAATCATTCTTTTGGAAAATTCCTGTAACCTCCACTTAAAGGCTATCATCTGCCACAGTCTCGCTTAGAGCCTTGCAGAATTGGATCACCGTTTGCTTGCTGCACAAAGTCATAATTGGAGTAATTTCTACAGCAGATTGTTTCTCTGAGCAAGCTTCCTTTGGCCATGGAAAATTATATAGTATTTAGCTCCACCACAGTGGAGTCGTGCTATGCCAGATCAGAAATATGATAAAAGGAAAATATTCCCATAACACAAAATACTCTCTCGAAAACAAAATCTGTGGGATACGTGGGTTACACATGGTATCCAACAGCTATCAAATAACTGAGTGGCAGCAGACCTGAGACTCTGTTTCACTTACCTAGACTTTCCTTTTCATCCATAAAGTTTTGCATGAAGAGCTCACCCTACCAGGTTGTAGCAGTTAAAAAACACCATTAGAAAGAAATCTGCCATCCAAATTTTAATAGGGTTTCAGCCACTTCAAAGCTGTTCATTTCTAACAGTTTTAATCCTTTTCAGCCACTAGCTGTCTCCCCGCCAGAGTCAAGTCAATTAGTTAAGAAGTCATTAGAAAAGCCCTCAGATATGAAAGCCATGCCTTGAAGTCCAAGTCTTTTGCGACCTCTCTCAAAAGACAGGGCTGCTAATTTGGCATGGTTTCAGCCCCTTGGTCTACCTGAAACGCAAATATAAAATCAGTCTGACTCATCTTCTTTCTCTGATTGCACCCTCAGCCACTGGAAGAGGCTTTCTCCCAGAAAGCAGCCGAGCAAGTACCAGCAGAGCAGCAGCCACAGCTTTTGTGCTGGCGACTGAATAATGAACCCATTGCTTCAGCAGACCTGCTGCAACAAAGTCGTGCCAACTTTTTAACGTCTTCAGTGATGCTGTTGTGCACCAGCCTTGCGCAAAAGCCCTGGTGATCAGTGGCAAGTTCAGTCCTAGTCAATCCTCCATGCCATGAGTCAGCCCTCACCCCAGGGCCAAACAATGTGTGCTGGTTCATGACTGCTCTCAATGTGGGGTCCAGAGCTTTCCCCGCCAAGAGAAATATTTGGCTTGTTTCTGACTGGAGCTCTGAATGCAAACGCTTATACCTACAGCGTGGGTGAAGAGCGGAGCTGGCCCCAAGGGCAAAGCAGGGAGTGAACCAACCTGACAGCACAGAAACACCCAGTGAAATTTATTTTCATTTTTGGCCCATCTTCTCCAGTGAGCTTATCTTTTGTTGCCATACAAGCTCTAACTCATGCCAAGACTCAAAATTTTCTCACTTCTATGCTTGCTCTGAACAGAGTCAGGCATCCTGATGGCAGCAACGCCTGTCCCAGGGGTGTCACCATGTGCACCGTGCTCCCTGGATATCCCACAGCTGTGATGTGCCAGTCCCAGCTGCACCAAGGACAGCTGGCACCCACACCACTGCCACACTCAAGGCTGCCAAACAGAAGGGGACCCCTTCCTCTGCAGAGTTGAAGTGTGGCATTTGCTGCTGATGGATCCCATCCTCTCACTGAGGCACACCTTGGTGAACAGCACAGGGGGTGCAAAATAAATCCTTTCTGTAACATGCAGCCCTACATGATGCAGAGATGGTGCATTGGAAACTGTCTACCAGGTCCTTTTACTAAGCCCATTTACATCCTAAGGCAGGCTGTCATCAAATCTGGCATTGCAAAACTGAAACTGGCAGGGACCAAAGGCAAGAAGCATGTGCCTGCTGCAAGTATTTTCTCACACATCCCCACATTTGCCATTGCAGCACAGCAGCAAACAATTTTATCAAGCAACCAAAAATCGCTCAAATTACACATATTTACCCCTACAGTAAGTCAGAATGGGCGTTGATTCACTCATCACTCCAAAGAAACTGGATGGAGTGACTAATGTGGAAATGATCATCATTTTCCCTGCCCTTATTTTTGAAACTGAATTCAAAAACATACAGTCTGATGATGGCAAAATATGGGTTGTAAATATTTTGATATGGCAGCATGAAAAAGGCAGCTGAGTGTTAAAAGACATCCTAACAAGAAGCAGGAAGGGATGCTCTTACTGTACTTGCAATTTTCACATGGATTGTGCAACACCAGAAAGATGTTGTCAAAATAGAAGAAACTTGATAAATAACAAAATGAGCCAGTGACAGGCTTCAGTGAAAAGACCAGGAGAAATACCATTTCTGCTGCAGAAATGGTGTAAAGATAAATCTTCAGTTTGCCAGTGCAAGCACAAAATAGGCTGCACCACCAGGATCAGACACAAAAATTATTCTCTGCAGCCTTAGTTTGCAGCTTGGACCGTGCAAGAGCCAACAGAGACAAGGAAACAATTGCTTCTGAGGGAAAACACAGAGGAGAAATGGAGCCAGCACAAATAATTTGCTGCCTGCCACCATGCCATGGCAGGGTGAGGGTCCCCCGCTCACGGGGGTGTGGGATAGCTCTGGCTGTGCAATGTGTGTCTGCCCTGGGGGGACAGGGATGGCACAGCCAAAGGACACAGTCATCACTAATCTTCTGGGAGAGGAAAAGCTGGGGAGATGCAGGGAGAGGGGGCATGGCATGGCTGTCCCTTGCTCTTCTTGCCTGCTCTGTTAATCAAGATACCAGCTTCTCCAGCACAGCAACTGTGACCATTCTGCCAGGAGTGATAAATCAGGGGGAGGAGCACATGCACTCTCGTCCACCCACGCTGCCAGACCCCAGCCAGCCCCTCCACGCCTGTGGCAGTGCAAGGCCCTTCAGGGTCTCACTAGCTGTGTTTCAGCCTCCTTCCCTTGCCTTGGGCCACAACAACAACCCAGAGAGGGTGGCTTTGGAGGGAGGTGGGGCTCCTCTGGTCAGAGGTGGGCAGAAGAATGTGGGGGCAGCCGGTGTCTGGGACTGCAACATGGCACTTTTGGGCAAGAAACACACTGCACAGAGAAGCAACCATGGGAAATGGAGAGGAGGCAGAAAGCATGGAGCTTGCGCTTGCCTTCTGGCAGCTCAATCACCAACTGCACAACAAGGATCCATCTTCCGGGTTTTAAGGGTCGACTACTAGGCTCTTGGAAGAACTAAAACATCCTACTCCCTCCCCCAAATATCCACATGACGGTATTGGCAGATTTGGAAGAGGCAGGTAGAAAATGTCCAGCGTGTGGAGGTAGAATTCCCAGCATCAGTCTTTACATGCAGTGGATGTTTTCCAGGAGCTCCTGATGTCCAGAAATGCTAGGGACAGCTGCTCACAATGAGCAATTTGCCCCAGGGCCCAGGACAGAGTGTAGCAACCCCGGTCCCAGACCAGGACGCCATGATTGTAGCTGATACAGGACTAATGAAAATGTACCAACAGTGTAACACCATGGGGATGTTGTGAAAGCCATCAGCTCCATGCCCTAACTCTCTATTGCACTGATGTGGAGGTGTCCTGGCAGATGACATAACATTCCTGTCTTTCAGATGACTCTGTTATTCCAGGCAATGCTGAGAAACAGCTATGGACAGCATGTGGCTGGGATGCCAGGTTTGCAGAGCTCCTCAAAGGCTTCACAATGTCATCCTGACCTGTAAAGAGCATGATGTTTCAGTGCCAACTTCATTAAGTGTACCTCTGTTTCAGACAAGCCCCCAGACAATCTATTTTGTGTGTGTTTTAATTTAAGGGAAAAACATCTGGCTGCTAATGATGTTGTTGTCATTGGCAGCATAATTAAGACTTTTGTTTTCATAAACTAAGAATGGTGAGCAGTATTTAGCAGCCCGAAATCTTTATACTGTATATATAGGAGACACGATTTTTCTAGCGAGTTGCTTGTTTGAAAGGTGTTTATATCTCTATAAAGAGAGCAAAGTAGCATGTAGTGATGTTAATTGCAGAACTGACAAGTTGTTCTACCCTGTTACTACATTGCCCCTTTCCACATGATCCTAATTCATATGCGATCTCAAAAGTTGTTTTGTTTTATTTTAAACAGACCTCCCTTGGTGGGGAAAAGCTTGCTGTGGCCTGCAACTAAGCCTGAAATTGAGCTCACCCAAGCACGATGCTTGATTGTGGTTTGTGTTTCAGTCTGGCAGTGGCTCTGGCATCCTGCGAGTTAAGTGGATAAAATACAACACCTCAAACCTGTTATCTACCCTGTGCAAAATATCATTTGGAATGCCAGCCCCTTCTGGGAAGGGTCAAACTCAGCTCTTAATCCAGGCCTCAGAGAAGGAAAGGAAAGGGTTGGGGAGGTCTGGGGTTTCTACAGATGTCATCACGACCTGCAGAAGCAATATAAACAAGGGGCTCAGCCCAGGCTCTCTACAAAATACTCTCCTGACAGCAGCAACACCATGGCTGCAAGAAGTCAGCTGACATCTACGGGTCTTGGAAGGACAATTGAGGTAACAACAGGGTCCATGAGTGTACATTTCTGGACTCACAGACAGACTGGCATTGTCAAGGGACAGTTTGCTTGTGGCCAACTGCCTCTGTGGCTGTGAGTCAGATGAAGAGCATGAACACACCCAACAATCCCCTCAAAGTCCACACTCATTAGAAAGTCAGTTTGCAACAGGGAGTGGACAAATTGTCCAGCAGAAATGACAGTACTAGGAACATCTTAACTATGCTGCCAGAAAACCTGCAATTGGAAAGCAGGTGCTGCACTTCATCTGCATTCTGAAGGGCTGCAACAGGCATGGTCCATATTTCCCCGTTAAAAGCTGGAAGACTGACTTCATCACATAAATGCACAAGCTGGAGCATTAAGACATTTGGCAAATATCACAGGATTTGCAACAGAATGCCAGTTGCAAGCACTGAGCTCACAAGGCTCTTGGTCAATGCATGGTTTCATGAAAGAAAATGGATTTTTAGTTCATTTGTAGGTAGTTACAGAAAGAATTCCTGAAGTTAAAGAATAATTGTCGGGGGGGATAAAAAGGGCAAGAAGCCACAAGAGAAAGCGAAGGTTCCCACTGCTGAGGAAACAGGAAACTAAGACTTCCTGCTTCTTGCTGGACCAGAAATATCACAATCTCTGTCTCTCTCAAAACATGGCATAACTTGTGCACTTTGTCTTGTGAGGAACATGGTGTTGACAAAAACAAGCACAGGAGAGGAAAGAGCTACCCACATGTTTTTCACGATCACCAGGGTCTCAGCTGGGGATGGTGACATCTCAGTGAGATGCTCCACCAGGCATTTATTTACTCCAGCCTGTTGGCTCCATAACACAGTTCCAGGAAGACTATCCTGCTAATACTGTAATGGTATTTTCCCTGGTTTGCCTGCCCCTAGTACACAATAGCACATGGTAAATTAAAACCACACTCTATATATAGCTTGCCTCATACAGTTAATGGATACAGACTGAGTGGGGTTTTCCTTTTCCTTCCCTTGGAGATGACTTATTTCAAAGTAATGTTTTCTCCTTACTTCTCCTACAGATGCTGCTGCCTGGGAACTGCAGCTCCAACACCAACACACATACGCTTCAGGAATAAGCATACTTTCCCTCAGCTGCTTCTCAGTCTCTGAGGAAACAGAGAAACATCTTTGCTTAATGCAATCAAGACAGAGGCTAACATCCATCCTGTGAGCCTATCCATTTCATCTCTTTTCCAACACAAATGCAACAAAATAATGAAGAGAGGTTGAGCAGAAGAAACAGATGACTGTGGTCTGGTACAGTTACCTTGGAGAAAACACTCTTATTGTGTAGCTATATGTACAAAATCCTGTGTGACAAACCCTATAAAAGCAAATAACAGAAAAACCACTGGAGGGGCAAGGCATTCCTACCTGGTCTGAAGGAAATTGCTCTGCTGATGAGGAAGCACAAAGCAGCTGGGAGCTTCCTCTGGTGAGGGAGCCGTTCTGGTGACTCCCTTTCAAGGTAAGCAAGCTTTAGCATGCTATCAAGGGATCACTGTTTTTTCCTTCTTTTCCCGTTTAGAAATGATTAAGTTCTCTCTTGGCATTTGTAGAAAAAACCACTGGCTTCCACTTATTAAAGGAAGCCTGCATGTATTCCTGCAAAGTGATGAGCACATTCAATTCCTACTGACAGACCTGTAGAACTGTTTTTTTTAAATAATTCACTATCTTTGCTGACTGATACATGTGCTGACAGATTATATTATTAGAAAATAACATGCGAGGAAGTTTATTTTGCCATAATCCAAATGGACAGAGTTCAGGTTAAATGGTATTGTTTGGCTTCTGAGAGACTAAGTTTAGGAATTTACCATTCTCTTGAGATTTTTTTTATTTATATCAAGTGTCAAACTATAGAGTGTATCAGTACATGCAGTCAAACAAGATACTCAGTATACACAAGAGGGTGATGCTGCAGCTTCTGCAGATTCTGACAGTTTCTCTTTTGTATTCAACAGACATCCACCCAGTAGCATAGGATAGAGCTTCCATTCATTCAATCAACTTAGTTTACTGAAATATAGATGAACGGTGCTTAGCTACAACTAAACTCATGCTGTCTTCTGTGGCAGGATCCATAAAAATCATTCATGTACTGCCAAGGGTTTGGTTAAAAACACACACCTACACTCTGCGGCAGAGACCCACCAGTGGGAATTAATGTAATAACACTCCCTCTCACAGTCTAGAGAGACACATATAAAAGAATGTGATGATGGCCAAAAAGGTGGCTTGACTTTAAAACTAGTTGACTATGGCCATGTCCCATTTAAAGGAAGGCTTTCCACAAGCTGTGAAAGTGATGCTTCTACATACACCCTCTCCTTATATACACATGCCCCTCTGTCTGAAGCAGGGACGATGGGAAATCATTTGATCAGGGCAACACAAAGGGCCCTCTGCCCTGTTTCTTCTAGGTCAGCGAGCAAGCACTGCTGTTAAATTGGGGTTTAATGTATAAACTGCCACTCGGTTGTTTCTGATTGTCCAGAATGTGTCTTTGTTTAAACACATAAACCCCCATCTGGTACCCATTACCGGTCCGCTTCTTTGCCTCGTGCATGGGTAACTAAACACAGAAGCTTGTAGGGAGGTTGAGGCTTGTCCACATGGTCCCACAGATCCCTCAGTGATCCAGCTGGGCAGCCACAACTTCACTCACCCTGTCAAGGAGTCACCTCCACTGCTAGCAGGGGACCAACAGCTAGGCACTGCTTTGTCTAGGAAGCCAAATCTCTGAGACAGGATTAGCAGAGAGTGAGTTTCAGAAAGGCACGTTTCAGTAATGACATGAAGTGATCAAAAGCAGAATGACTGAAAAAGGGTGAGCCCAACTCAAAAGGGTTCAGATTGTATGCAGAAGTCCCAAATGTGGACTGCAACACATTTCACAGAAATCTACCTTTTCTTCTCTCACACATACATCTATAGGTGTCTATAGCTTGCATCACTGTTGTAATAGAAATCTGCATCCTGTGTTTTGAGCTCACATTTGTTCACTTAGCCTGAACAAGGTAAAAAACTGCAGCCTCCAGTTCTGCCAGGTTCAGCAATCTTCCCTTGTCCTGTCAGATCTCGAGTTTTATGTACCCACTCCAGTTACTTCTGAGTTGACAAATCACTGTCATAGCTATCCTACTTCAAAAGGCTTTGTGGAACAAAGCCCACCCCAACCCTATTTTCACAAAACCAGCACAGACTGCACATCAACCTGTTCTGACTGCAGCTCCTAAAAATGTCTGTCCATTGTAAAAGTGGCAAAACGGGACAGGTAATTTCCATGTCCAAACCAATGTCCACACACTTTTTTTAACCCTGAATTTTATATATCTGTGACCTATTGTATAAACACCTAACATTTCTGTCCTCCTGACCTTTGAGTTGAAGCTCATGCTGTCTGTCACAGAAGAGGATGCTCCCATTTTTCTTCTGGCCACCAGTGCATGAGCTTAGAAAAGCCAGGTACTCTGGGAGCACTGCACTGCTGTCCCAGGCTTTCAGGTCCTGTCAGCCGATGAGGAAAAGCACACCCCTCTTTTTTGCTGTGTCCTCACGTCCATTCTCCCATACTGGGAGCTGACAGAGAACCACACAAAGGCGTTTGCACTCTAAGTCCACTTGCTATTTTCAGACCTTCACAAGGTATATTCATAGGTGATCTGGTCTGGTGAGTAACAACCATGTTCACACTAAAGTGAGAAGAAGAATGGGCAAGAATGGAACTACTCAGAATAATGTGATTTGAAAGATAAATTACAAAGGACAAATCCCACACTTTTGCAGTCTGACAGCTGATCTTCTTCTGAGATAAAGGATGACCACCATGCTGATAAATGATGGTGGGTCTACTGTGCCTTTCTCTTAGGATGCATTCAGTCACTGAAACCCATCAGTTTCTCAAGTCAAGTGAATTTCACTAATCATTGCAATATTTTTAGCTTTCTTGTTTGCAGGAAAAAGCTTATACCAAATAAAGCTATGAAATCTGATAGGAAATTGTTTTGTAAAAAGTAAGTAATAACCATGGTAAATTTCTAGTCCTTGAATGACAAGTGTTGGCAAAACTGATGCAGCCAATTTGCTGAGAATTGGTGCAAGAGTTCTGACTCCTATGATGACCTTGATGAAACACCTGTGGCCATCAAAGGCTGAAGTGATAAATTAGCCTGTTAATGCCCACTGTACACTTCCAATGAGATTCTGCTCTCCAATTCTTCTTTGGCAAAGAAAGTTCACCTGCCATGTTTAAAACACCACAGTGGGACTAGGCACAGTGCTCAAAACAGTGCAGAAAAATCTCACAGCCCTGGCACTTGATGCTCTCCTTGGTTTGTACAAAGCCACGACTTAGCCATCACACAGGCCAGAGTCTGTCCTTCAAACACCCACGTCCCCAGCTCAGCAAGGACCACACAGGAACAAGACTTTGTGTTTTTCTACCTGCCACTTATTTTGGGGCTGCCACTTGGATTCCCAGGAACTGAAGAGATGGTAACACATGCACACACACACACACACACACATTTTAGCTGGCCAATAAACAACCACTGCAAAGACCATTTGTCTGTTTTTAAGGAGCACACTAATGAAATGCTGTTCTCCAGAAACTGGTCAACAAAGCAGTGGTTTTCAAGGCAGCCCTTTGCCTTTCTGTGCAAAGCTGAAGCTGTTGCACATTGTTCCCTTAGAGCAGTTTCCAAGAAAGCTCTTATGGACTGGCTGGTCATTAAAATGGCATGGGAAAAGGAGGGAGGAGCCACAGAAAATACTCATTTCTAATAAATTTGAGATGGTTTCACATCCCTGAGGCAGACTCATGTTGGTTTTGGCAGGCATAATATAAAAAATAACACTGAGTCTGCAGCTCCTGAGCAGTTTCCTGTATGGGTCGTGCATTTGCTTTGTTTTCTGTTGTTATTATTATTGTTATTAGATGAAGGTTGTGGAAAAGACCATAGATATATGCAGGAGGCAAAGTAGGAAAAAGTTAATCTGTCGTGTCATCACTCTTTTAATTCAAAGCATAGAAACTCACAGTTTTTTATAGTGTGAGGTCTGATAATGATAATCCAGCACCACCTGAACAAACAGTCTGCAGCACAGTCCATACCACAGTGACTGGGAAGCGAGTGTTCCTCCGTCTGCTCCCTGCTCCTGCTCCGAGAACACTGGCCATGTGAGAAGGGGAATGGGGCACACACCTCAGTGCCTGTCCTGTCAGCTGGCCCAGAGCATTCAACGGAAAGGCTCACTCACAGTGAAAAACCTGCTTGAAAGTCTTGCCCAAGACCTTGCCCTCTCCCAGCCATGGGTTTCAGGACAGCCTCCTCTTTTTGGAGCCAAGCTCATGTATGAAGAGGAACGAACCTGTTAAAAGTGCTTAGTGTTTTCCTTGCATTAGTGTTTACCAAAAAAAGTTCAGTAGCAATGTTCTATAATAACTAGTACCTACAAAGGGGAATTACCTCAGCTTGGGCCATGGAAAATCAGGTTAGAAAGTACTTAAATGGACAGATCCTTTTAAATCACACACGTCTGAGGAAATTAATCCAAAAGTACTTAGAGAACCAACAGAGGCAATGATTAACGGGCTCATTAGTGGTCATTCCTGAGAACTTGTAGATGGGTGAAGGCCCAGAGGCTGGAAAAGGGTAAGCATGAATCTTTGCTTTAAAAGGGTAAGAGGCATGATCTCCTGGTAATACCATGCTGGAGGAAGCTTCCTGTGCCCCAGAGGACAGGAATGCAATTCTGGTTGGAAAAACAGTCTGAAAATAACATACTGTAATTCATTTTGGATAAGGAAAGCTTCTACATGAACATGGGAGAATTAGCTGCTCTAGTAGTTGACAGAGAACCATCTGGGCCAACAGCAGTTGTACAGGAGGTGAACCTATGTTTATAAAAGAGCACAGGGGCTCTTGTAGTGCCTGGTTTAGCACCATTCTGAGAGGTGATACAGGAAAGGAAACCTAGAACGGGCAGAGATGCTCTTCTATTCACACAGCGAAGCAATATGGGCAGCGAACATCAGTGAGGAAATGTGGCCAAACTCACCTAGTCTGAGCCCAAATGGCACCTAAAGATGGACAAGGAGATTGGTGAAGAAATAAGACAATAAATTAAGGATGACAACCCTCTATCCAGTGTTGAGATGAAGTCTTCAGCTTGTATTTCTCTGGGTCCTTTCTCAGTTCTCTCATGACCACGTACCCCAAAGGACTATGTAATTTAATCTCTCTCTGTCTTTCTCCCTCCAGGCTTCCAGAGAAAGTTGCATGAAGACTCCATAGCCACCGTCTAGTATCTGAAGGGGGCCTACAGCAATGCTGGAGAGGGACTCTTCATCAGGAACTGTAGTGATAGGTCAAGGAATAATGGGTACAAACTGAAAGAGGGGAAATTTAGGCTAGCTATTGGGAAGAAATTCTTTACTGTGAGGCTGGTGAGATACTGGAAAAGGTTGCCCAGAGAAGCTGTGGATGCCCCAACCCTGACAGTGTTCAAGGCCAGGTTGGATAAGGCCTTGAACAATCTGGTCTAGTGAGAGGTGTCCCTGCCAATGGCAATGGGGGTTGGGACTAGATGATCTTTAAGCTCCCTTCCAACCCTTAACATTCTATGATTCTGTGATTTATAAAAAAACAGATGGGAAATCCAGTAAGCTCAGCACAAGCTAAACAAGATGCATATTAACTTCATCCCTCCATTACCATGTTTCTTTAACTGATACATCCTTTAGATGTGTCAATCCACACAGCATACTCCTCAGGGCAAGTCTGTGAATTGGCCAGAAAAGCATGCTTTATGCATTTATATATCTGTATTGTACCAGTGACATCACTAGTGATATAATTGCCCAGACACATCATCAAGTCAATACATTCAGGGATTTGGGGTTTATTTGTTTGGGAAAGTGAGGAAGAAAAAGAACAGACCAGAAATTAAGAAAATGCCGTGCCTTGAAGTCTTCCATGGGTAGGTTTTGTCTGCACTGAAGGACAAAAAATTAGCAGTTGGAAGAGGACTCTCAGAGGAGCAGCTGTGCCGTGCCATGGCAGCGTAGCTGCTGCAGACAACTCTGCAGTGCTGGCTGAGGCACTTCAGGACTCTACTGAAGGGCTCTGCACCATTTTATCATTCATGAGGATATGTCCAACGTGTTAACACGAACAGGAGCAGCCACCTCAGAAACAGAGACTGGTGTATCCAGAGACTCTCCCCAGTAAATCCCTGGCACTGTAAATTACCCCACTGTATAAAACCACGGTTTTACAGGATACACCAAACTGATCCCATTCCTTCTCTGACTGTTAAACTCCTTGTTGCTCATCTTAGTTAAGAGGCAAAGAGAGGCAATACTGAGCCAATGTGAATGAAAAGAAGTGATTTTTAGATTAAAAAAACCCAAACAAACCACTTCGTCATTAACTTAGACATTTTACAAGAGAGGTGTTTCTTTCACAGATAGTTAAAGATGTTGCCCTGATTTTTGCAGTTCTGGATGTCTTTTGTAGCTAGTTTCTCACACTTTTCTATGTAAACATGGCCATGTTATCGTAACTGTATCTTATCATTTACGTTCCTTTCTCCTGGACAGAGAACTTTGATGGACATTTCCTTTGACCACTGTGATTGAGGGAGGAAGAACTTGTTTCCTCCAATGAATAGTAATTTCTAAATGTATATAAAATAAAAGAAGGTGGGCCTTGCCCACCTTCCTGCTCTCCCTTACTGGTAACAGGTGTCTCCGTCTCTTCTTTTGTGTCGTTACTGCGACATAAAGGCTCAAATACGTAATAGAGTCACCCTCTAGGTCACCCCACAGGTAGATGACCATACCTTGGAAAAAAACATTGGTAGAAAAGGGTCTGGGCTTGTTGAAAAGCTCCACAGGAACTCTGTAGTTTGAACTCTGTAGTTTGAGTGTGAACCTGAAAAGGCTGAGGAGATGGGCAAACAGGATCACAGAAGTTGAGGAACCAGACAGGAAAACCCCATGATTTTGGTATGAAAACCAAAAGTAATGGAAGAGATATAAATCATCAAGGATTTAATGGGACACAAGGAGAACACAAAGACCCTGCAGTGTGAATGCTCTCTAGATAAATGATAAAATTAGATAACACAAAAAATTAGATACTACCCACAGACATATGGGACTAAAGGTTTCCTCAGCTCAGTTTGAAACTCCCCTTGGTGCAAACTCAGCTCAGGTGGTTTCAGTAACCCAGTGGAGATCCTTAGGTAATTATGTCTCATCTCCTGTGCATCGCAAGACAAGGAAAGCTACATGCAAGTGTCCATAGGCTGGGGTTGCCAAGTTATGCCTCCAGTTAAACCAAGTCAAACCCCTAACTGTGCACCTTTCTCTCTTCCATATGAAACACAAGGGCTCTAAATACCGTTGAAACGGCAGGAACTCTTTGCTCCCTGTTTTCTTCACTCCTCTATGACACAACATGAAATCTAGCATTTGTAGGACCAAGCCAAAAGTTGTGAAATTGTTACTCTTTCTGTGATTGACATTGCACCTGGATGACACTGCCTGCCACAGAATTTCTCTAACACACATGACCATGCTAGTAGCCATGTTACTGCCCTCAAGTTAGTCTTCTTTATCTTGTATTTTGTCTATGGGTATAGATTTCCTGTAAAGATATAAAATTATTTTTACCTGGCAGAAAAGAAACTTTTCCTATCTGCTCTCCAAAAACTGAGGAAAATCCTTCAAATTTCTTCCCCAATGTATTTTCTGTGCTAAAGGTGAAACAAAGTTTTGTTTCAACAAGGTGTTCAAGAATGTGCCTAACTTTAAGAAAATTAGTAGTTTGACTGACTCCATTGGAATGAATCATCTACACCTTGATGAACCAGGGCTAAGAGGTTTATTTTGATGTCCATGCCTATGAGCAAACGTCCATGAACTCCCTACAACCAGAGACACGAAACAAGTCAGATATTTTCAGGATTTTGTCTCTGTTGGTTCATTCACACTTGAATATCTATTTTTCTTCTCATATAGGAAAAAATCTACAAGACCTTGCAAACTGGTTATAGTGGAAAAGAATTGAAGTGTGTCCCTGTGGCACATTTTTTCATCTCATCCCAGACTTATTTAACCCAAGCATGGGTGAGCCAACAGGCAACAATGCAATCCTCTTGAATACCACCTATGCACTCAAGACTTTTTCCCTTTAGTTTCTTGATGATTATGGATGCTTATCTGTGCACAGCCCTGCTTCTCCCACAGAAACCATCAGCTGTGTCCTGTAGCCTAGTTGTGATAACAGCTGTTCCTTGCCTCTCTGCTTTCCCAGTCTTTTCTAAATTGAAGTAAGTTTCCTGTAGTTTACTGGTTCTTCCAGCTCAGAAATCGCTTTCAGTGTCAATGAGTATCATGCCTAAAATCTATCCACAAAAAAAGAGAAGGAGAAAATGAGGACTGGAAGAAAACAATGAAGGAACAAAAAATGCAGTTAGTGATGCTACTTAATTTGATCCTCTCAGGAAGTGTGCTGTCCTAGAAAACAAACCAAAACAAACCAACCCAGCCCAGCAAAAGAAAACATTCAGAATTCCCCAGATAAGATCAGAAAATGTGGGGGGAGCTGTGCTGTTCCTCGGGGCACAATCTGCAGTCAGCTGGGAGAGCAGCAATAGACAGGCAGCAATGCAGGGTGTGGGTTTCCCAGGGACTGGCCTGCCTGCTGCTCCCCTTTGCATCGAAAGCAGCGCTGGGGGCAGCTCCTTTGTCCTCTGCACACAGGGTTTGCTTGCAGGCTCCCTCCTGCACCCCTCCAGCACATCCATTCCTGGCTGCTGGCAACAGCTTCTGCCCAAGGGGCCCCTCCATCTGCAAAGACACCAACTTTGTGGTCTATAGGTCTGTTTCAGGTTTGAGGCCAAATCTTGGGAGATGGCTTATTTTTTCCAGTTTTTCTTGTCTTCCTCCTCTGGCTTCTGGGGACTTGGAGAGGAAGCATTCCTGCTTTCAAGGGAAAGTCAGCAGGGAAAATGATACGATCTCAAGTGACAGGATTTGAAAGGCTCAGTCTTGGCTAAGAGACAGCAGGAGATGGGAAAAGAAAATGTCTGTGCCCCTGGTTTTATAGATTGTGCCAATCTATGGATATTCCTGTGGGGCTGAGCAGTGAATTATAAACATCTTTCCCACTGCATGCCTTCCAAGTCCCCCTGTGGGAATAATGGGTCAAGTGAGGAGGTGAGGAAACTGCCACCAGAAACCTAACTAAAACTGCCCTAGCCAAGTATGAAAATTAAGCTTTCCTCTCTGCTGTTTCCAACAAGATCAGGAAACATTACGGTCTTACAGTTTTAATGGAAATAGTTTCATTATGGCTCAGACCACTCTGGGAGCAAGTTTAGTGTCTGAGTGTCACATCTGCTGTTATCTGAGAGACAGAAGATTATCCTCTCACTGAAAGTACACTTCCCAGTTTTAAGCACCCAGCTCACAACCTCTTCCCTTCTTCTCCTAAAGACACAATAATTTGTAAAGCAGTGTAGTGTGTTGGGAAGTGACACCCATATCCCATCCTGGCAACGGGCTAAACTTTATGGGTGAATTACCCTTGAACACACAAGCAGATGTGTCCTCTGTGAAATGAAAGAGGCTGCCTTGAAAAATAACATTAAACATTTAAACATGCTCAGTACTGCTGTTCTGTTTCCATTTATTCACTTCCCTGCTCTTCCTCTTACCCATGCATGTCCATGCATGGAGTTGGCAAACCCCAGGATGGAGTCTGTTGTAATAACAGAATCCGTGCTCACCTTCCTCCCAGCTACAGAGGAGATGGTACCTCTTTTGCTATTTCTTACCCTAAAGCTATCAGAACAAACACACCCACTCATTGTCTCCAAACAGGGCCAAAAATGTAATATATAACCATACACACTAGAACTAAGTGCTCCAGGGGCAAATAAACAAGACAATTTGGTGCATGGCAACCTGGAAAGCAACTGAAATGAAAAAGGACATTTGATGCTAACTTTTGTGCTTTTTTTCTCCTTATCAGGGCTGGCTTGTACTTCTTCTGCACCCTGGGAGAAGTAGCTGTGTGCTGTGAAGATAAACCTTCGTGACAGACCAACCCATGGCACGTATTCCCAGGTCCTCACAATGCCACGTGAATGCTGAGGAGGAGCACTACATCTCTCTGCCTTTCCTCCAGCTTCTTTCTGAACAGCAGGGAAAGAGCAACTTGGATATGGAGTTGCTGACTTGGTTTCATGCAATATGAATATTTTTTCCTAGTTCCCATGGAGTACCAGTGAAGAATGTGGCT
Organism: Climacteris rufus; assembly: GCA_013398175.1. Classification (NCBI taxonomy): domain Eukaryota; kingdom Metazoa; phylum Chordata; class Aves; order Passeriformes; family Climacteridae; genus Climacteris; species Climacteris rufus. Next base: position 759,192 of record VZRZ01001721.1, on the reverse strand, counting down.
TTCATCTATATGTTTTCCTCCAAGACTTCTCAATGTCTTGTTCACAGGTCATCTGTCCTGACAGTCTCACATGCTACTAAGTCATTGAAACATATACATAGCAATGACCCCTCTACCATACACCTTTCATGTTCACAATGTCACCTAACTAATATAGCTGTCTATTCAATTTCTACCAGTAAAGAGAACCATTCCTTGTAGCTTCATCTCCCCAGGCTTTCAAGAGCTCTGCAAAGCCCACATTCTGGTTCTGCTCTGATGAGGAGTCAATCATACTCAAAACCCTTCAAAAACATCAATAAAATCCCTGCTTGGACCCACACAAACACATATGCACATATGAATACTCACAAGTGTGCTCCAAGTATTCAGTGTCTTAAAATTCAGTCTTGTATATGGCCAAACTAAAATAGGCCAGTGCATCTCCTCCCTCCAACTCATCAACAGCTGTGCATACATCAAGAATATACAGAGGTAAGGACAGAGATCGAAGCAGTGCATATTTCAAAGAGCAAGAGTCTGAACTTTGTGTACACTGCAGGTATCTAAACTCTGTAGGCTCTGAAGTGAGTAGGCACAGACAGAAAACAGAACCAGCACATTTTCTGACAGCTGTGGCATTCGTTTTATACTGCATTGGATTTGGAGAGGGGGGCAGAAATTAGAAAAAAGGGGGAGATAGGGAGGTGACAATAAAGCAAACTGCTTGCTGTTTCTCTCAGGACCATCCACAGACCCGTTTGGCAGTGCTCACATTTTCTCAGCTGCTGTGCTGCAACATGCATGACCTACATTACAGTGCCAGGTGAGTGCCAGGGTTTTCTCCTCCGTGGCAGGATGGAACATGCCACCCACAGAGATCCAGACCCTCCAATACTGGATAAGCTGGGTGATTTAAGAGAGGAGCAGTGGCCATGTGAAATGGATGTGTGAATTTCTCTGACATTTTGTTGGCATTTTTAGGGAAACCTCCTCCTCTGTGTATTTCTGAAAACATAATGTGTGACCAAGAGGAGTTGCACCAATTTGTGAATCCATCCCTTTCACTGCAAGGGAAGGGGGTAACTGTCAGGAGCTCTGCTCCACCTCCTGCCTTCACTTTCCCAGTGCCACGGCGTGCCTGCCTTGGGTGTCACCACAGAGAAAGGCAATGGCACCAGGTCACTGCTGGCAGGGCCCCTTGCATTGGGATGGGTTCACAGCATGGCACCTTTGGTAATACAGTGCTTGCACACCATTTTTGGGCAACTGGCAGGGTAGGGAATGTGAAAAATGGTGAACAGCAACACCTAAATGGGAGGAAAGCTCCTGCACACAGAAACCTCTCTGTCAGGTGCTAACCAACCTACCTGCAGACTGATGCAGGATGTGGATCTGTTCACAGGTAAAGCTTTTAGACATGAAAAAATTAATGGCAACATCTAGGAAAAGAATGGAAGGAAACTGATCCTATTTTGTTACAGGCATTCACTTGGAATAAAAGCTTTATTGTATTTACAATGAAAGTGGAACTGAATTTAATATTGTGAAGTCCATGGCTGAGCTGTGGCTGCCCATGTAGCTCATTCTTTGAGAAAAAAAAAAACAAACAAACCAATATCCAGCAGCAACTGCGAAAATTATAGAATGAGAATACTCACAAGGCACAACTAAATGCAGAGACATTCCTGGAAACTCCTCCTGTACAAGAGCAGAGAAGCCACAATTATCTATATAAACACGTGGCCAACATTTGTGCCACAAAACTAGGTAGAATTTCTGATATTATATCCTCTGGGACTTTTAATTTTTTTTCCCAGAAATTAAGGTAGAAAATTACTGATAAAATTTACATAAAGCAAATTGTCTTCTTGCCTGCAAAACTCACAGTTGCATTTCAAAGAGCTGCATAAATGTCATACACAATTGTCGGGTGGTATGGATAGAAAATACATTCAATGACCAACCTAAACACCTGTTATTCATAGAAAATTCTTTATTTACAGCCCCAGCCAAAAAAAAAGAAAATATTTCATATACCCCTAAAAGATGCAGATTATACTGCATTGCACTAAAACCAAATCCTTCCTTCTGTTTTGGTATACTTAGTACAGTTTAAAACCTTCTTCTATGATTTTCCAAAATTCAGATCATATATTTAAATGAACACACTGTTTCAGAATCAAAGGTTGAAAAGTTTCATTTATCAAGTCTGAAAATGACATATTTTTGTGTTCAGAAAATTACTGCAATGAAATGTTTTGACTTTGTTAAACCTCACTGCCTTCTCTTTTCTGTCAAAAATACTAATCAAATGTAATCCCTCTTCTGGAACAATTTCAGCACCTCTGAAATTACATATTAGGCAGAATGAGCCGTGTATTGACGCTCCCGGAGGATGGGATGCCATCCAAAGGGATCTGGAGAAGAAGTGGGCCCATGGGAACCTCATGCAGTTTAACAAAAGCAAGTGCAAGGTGCTGCACCTGGGTCAGGGCAATCCCTGGTATCAATCCAGGCTGAGGAACCAATGGATCAGGAGCAGCCCAGACAAGAAGGACCTGGGCGTTCTGGTGGGTGAGAGGCTGGACATAACACAGCTATGTGGCCTTGCAGCCCAGAAAACAACTGTGTCCTGGGCTACATCAAAAGAAGCAGGGCAAGGGAGAGGGTTCTGCCCCTCTACTCTGTTCTGGTGAGATCCCACCTAGAGTGCTGCATCCAGCTCTGGGGTCCGCTGCAGAGGAAGGACAAGGACCTGTTGGAGCAAGACCAGAGGAGGCCACCAAGATGATCAGAGGGCTGAAGCACCTCTCCTGTGAGAACAGGCTTAAAGAGCTGGGGCTGTTCAACCTGGAGAAGGCTCTGAGATGACCTCATTGTGGCCTTTCAGTACCTAAAGGGGCCTACAGGAAAGCTGGAGAGGGCATGTAGGGATAGGACAAGAAAGAATGGCTTTAAACCAAAAGAGAGTACGTTTAGATTAGATATTAGGAAGAAATCCTTTACTGTGAGGGTGGTGAGGCACTGGCACAGGTGGTGAGGCACTGGCACAGGATGCACAGAGAAGCTGTGGTTGCCCCATCCCTGGTAGTGTTCAAGGCCAGACTGGATGGGGCTTTGAGCAACCTGGTCTATTGGAAGGTGTTCCAGCCTGTGGCAGGGAGGTTTGGAAAAAAGTGATCTTTAAGGTCCCTTCCAACTCAAACCATTCTGTGATTCTATGATTCTATGATGTATTTACAAACTCACCCCTGACTGTATTATCACCCTTCTTAAGATGGTTCTTTTAATAATATAACAGTAATGCACTTTTTACATTTTTGCTGGTTTTTTAATTATTTAGGTCTTCTCTTACTTTCATGAGGTATGCCTGCATTTTTGTGGCCTGATCACAAATGTGGTTTGGAAGCGAGTTTCCTTCCTCTTCTCACACACCATGTATTGGGTAACATCACAGAGTGCTTTGGGAGCATGCAAACTGGATTTCTTTCATGCAAAACCAAACTGCAGGATGTGCTCAAGGAACACACCCAGCATATTCCAGCTGCTAAAGAGTGTTCAGTCTGCAAGGCTGGATCTGGCAAGCCCCTGCAACAGGCACAGTGGAGGGACAGGTTCTCAGCACTGACTTTTAATTTGTGTGCCTGCTCCTGCTGCCCTGCACTACTGCTGTGCAGACAGAGCCAGAGTCCCCCAGGGAATGTCTGTTCTGAGCTCTTGACATGCTTTACAAACCTGGCTCAGTGACACGATTCCTGTTTTGCACAGGGAGAAAGTGTGGCTGGCACAGTGCATTTGTGGCTGGAATTTTCACAGGTGCTGGCTAATTTTGCATACATCATGGCTGGGCAGGCACTCAGAGAACCTTGAACCTTGTGGTAGGAGTCACCCTGCTGGGGGAATCTAAAAGCTAGACCTCTATATCTGAGTTGGTCAAGAAAGAGGAACAGAGACTTTCATAAGACAACAGATGTCAGGTCCACCTTAAACATCCAACACACAGAAGAGGTGGTTCTTCCATAAGCTGACACTAATCATAACAGAAGCCAGATAACCAGTTGAGATTTAAGTGTCTAAATTCTAAACATACAGCAGAAGCCAGAACACTTTCAGATAGTCCCCCAGAAGAAACGTTTTCTGGTACAGTGTTGATCAGCCACAGGGGACAGAAACTCTCTGGATCAGACTCACAGAGAGACAAAGGCCAGAAAGCACATCTGGAGCACACCCATCCTCATCCTTGCTCAGGGCAGGGGCAGCTGCAGCAGGTTTCTCACAGCCATGTTCAGTTGGGTTTTGAGCATCTCCATGGATGGAGATACTCAACCTCACTGGGAAACCTGCTCCAGTGTTTAGTTACAGTCACCACAGAAAAGCTTTTTCTTATTTTTAGATGAAGTTTCCTGTGATTTGACCTTGTCCTGCCACAAGATACCAATGAGAAGAGACTGGACCCATCATCCTCTGATAGTCAGTACACCAGTAACAGATTAAATCAAACAATTACTTTTTAAATGTGGAAATATACTCATTTGTTCTGGTGATCAGTAATTCCTAAATTTATACACCCCATCAGATTTTTCTGACTAGCCTACTTAATTCCATGAAAAAGCCAAATAACCATTTTCTCAAGCCTCAATATCAATCTCCAACTGCTTGTATTTAGAAACTTCACAATTACAATGTTTATTCATGTTTCATAACCTCAAATTCAGTGTTGAAAGACACGGTGATGCACCAATAAACTTCTACTTATGCAGTTAAATGTTTATTGCATAACCCATTCCGATTTTCATGAGATTTTTGCTCATAAATTTCTGCAATTCATTTCATCATTGATGAAACAGAGGGAGAGAGAAAGATGACAGAGAGACAGTCATTTTATGCTTAATCCTGTGTAAATGAAACCTAAAATTCGAACTGACTTTGTGGACACACACTGTGAGATTCACATTGGCATTGAAAATGTGTATGCAGAGATACATGAGATGGTGCAGATGTGAAACTGTGGTGCACCACTGGGCACACATTTTTAATTTTTACTTTCTTTCACCTTTCTTAAGAGTGTCATCAAATTTTATGTCTATATCCATCCATCTTTTGACAAATTATGATTTGATCAAATTAAATTGTGTGTGTGCATCTTCACCCCGGTTTCTCTCACATTACAATCTAAAAGCCACCTTCTGAAGAGAAAGAAATACGAGTGCCTGAAAACAGCTTTCAACCAATAGGAATTTAAAATGCACATGAGATCAAACCCTTGTGGCTGTAAGTATGATGGATATTGGGTGCTTACCTCCTAGTAGTGGTGATTTAAGAAAAGCAGAGGCAGGGCACCAAGGAAAAACCTATTCTAATGGTTATGAAAAGGTTTCCTTTGAAACATGGTAGCCACCTGACATAATGCCCTCAATGGAACAAACTCCCTTCTTGTCCACCTTCAGGAAATCCATTAAATTTCAACCTGGACCACATAGGCAAGACTTGTTTGCCAACTGTAAACTGAAAGCTGGATCAGTTCAACAATATGTGGACAAAATTAAAGACCCTTTAATATGAACATTTTTTAAATTCATTAAAAGATGCAACATATCCCCTGACTACAGTTTCTGGGAAGGGACTGAAGTTGTCCCTCTTCCAGTAATAGGGCAGGCCTCATCCCACCTCAGTTTCTGAGACTGTGACTCTTGCCCACACCATGACTATGTCAAACAAATGGATGGATTATTAACTATGCACTAGTGACACAAAACAAGCTTCTCTACATTTTTTTTTTTTCCTAAGCCTTGATGTTGAGTTGAGGCCAGGCCCTCATTTCAATGATGGAGTGTTAGTAAATGCAGCAAAGAAGTTGTGCATCTGAAGATGCTCCCCATTGCCTGTTTTCAGTCAATGTCTAGGTCAGACCACAACAGGAGCATCTCCCTCCCTGGTCCTAACACACACAAACTTTCAGGGTAACCAATGGAGCTTCATTTGTTAAGTGCAACTATTTATGAAAATAAAAATTTGAACAATGAATGCTGGTCCTAGCTCTGAGCAAAAATGAGCAGAAAGACTCTTCCACGTCTTCTTAGTTCCCTCTTTTCTCCTTCTGTCTAAGGAAGCTCAGTCAGCTGTCAACAGTATTTCACTGGCAATTTTGTAGTGAGCTCATAACCAAAAAGACAGCTAAAAGCAGTCATGAACAGCTTAATGCTGGTCCTAATTTGCCAAGTCTTGGAGTGAGTGATAAGACTGTGTTCAGCCTTCTTCCCGTGCTGAGGCTGCCAGGATTTTCAGAAACAGCAATGAAGTAGCATTTTTTATAATTTCTATTTGCCTTTTTTTCTCTCTTTATCTTTCAAGCAAGAATACACTGTTTTCTAAAAAAAAGCAGCAGTAACTACTCCAGCTTATCTTGGGTGACTTTCCCTTCCAACAAGACGATCTTTAATGCTATATTTAATGCTAATTCTAAGTTCCTAAACTGGATTTTCCTTGTAAACTCCATAGCTAAAGGAAAACAATGTACTTCAGCAGCAAAATGAGATCTGTCCATACAACATCTTTCAGATGCCTTCAGTTGCTCCCCTGCTTTTTCATCTGTATCTTTAACAATGTAGTGTGGTAAAGTGAGTATTATGTGATAATGTGAAGTCTTTGTAAGTCAGAGACTTTAGTGGAAGTTGTTGGCAATGTGCCCAAGCCAGCAGAGATTTCTGTGCTCAAACTCTGAAACCTCACTTGACCATTAAACACCAAACCATGTCAAGGTCACATTAACACCTTTGACTCTGGAGACCCACCATACTCTGTTGAAATAAGCACAGCATATCAATCAGTTGGCATGCTCTCCTTCTCAATCTAATGGCTATTGAACTCCTGGCAGTATGACAGGCTTGGAAGTTTGCTGGAGACTGCCGCGGGTAGAAAGCGCGAGTAACCCGGAGTCTTTTGCATCAGTCCCGTTTGCCTAGATAACGCGACTCAGGCCTTATCTAGTCTCCAATCAGAGGCGAGCCGAGCATCAGAACTCCCGCAGATCTAGGCTTAGCTCA